>JAYMTF010001446.1:0-23356 GCA_036897485.1 Pelargonium nanum | reverse complement strand
AGACAGACACGACATCACCTCAGCGCAAGATTCGATCCAGATTTTCAGAGTCGAAACACAGACTTTTAATAGAATAGTTGACAAGAAACCAAATAACTGAGAAATCATCATTAAAACTTATGATGATAAACAGCATCTTCTAAGGATAAGAGCTTAGACCTAAGCCTACAGTCAACATGTGCTCTCCTCACACTTCAGAGAGACTTGTGAAGTGAAATACTTTTACAGTTGATGATTGTGGCAAGCAACTTAAATATTTTACAACCAAAGACATAGTTATAAGTCATAATATGCAATGTTATAATTGTATGGACATGAACAGGAAGCGGCTTGCGCAACGAACTACCAAACACCTTCCTTGGACATCTTCAAGAAATGGGCCATGGTGATGTTAGGGAGCTCAATGGAACCCGTTTTCTTCTTTGTGATCCTTGTCATCTTCGGTCCATCTGCATCATGCGGTTGTGTCTCCGTCTCAGTCACGGACACCAAGTTGTAGAACTGTTCAAAGACAACACTTAACATGTTAGATGATCTCGCATAGTAAATAAATATGTTGAATTGTTTAGTTTCAACGGGTTCCGCATATCTTTTACAGGAAACTGATATCATAAGAAACAAATGAGATTTACCTCACAAACTCCATGAAGCAATAATCTATGGAAAGGATCGTGAACCCGAAGAGTGAGAACATCCGCGTCCGTACCCTCCTTGATAAAGGTACGTACAGAGTCCTTTGAGAAAAGGAGAAGAAAGCAAGTTATTATAACAACGAAGATTTTGTTATTAATCACGAAAACTTAAGATAAAATCTCACAAAATATGCAATCCATTAAAATTTGAAAGTTAAGAGTGACTACTTAATGAACTTCAAATTCAAGCTTTGAATTGAGCATATATATAATATTCCCTCCGTCCCAAAATAAGTGTCTTGGTTTTGATTTTGAAAGAAATTTAAGGAAAAGCTAGTTAGTGTTGTACATTCCCTCTTGTATCCCCATGAAGTCATGAACGTGTGTTGTAACAAGCTTAAGGGATACATACTTATTATAGGGTTACGATTGGTATTTCATGCATAACTAGCTTCCTAACAAAGGAAAGATGAGACTTATTTTGGGACCAAAATACAAGAGACGTAGGACCCTCGTTTTGAAACGGAGGAGCAATACATATTTTATTATCAAACACTACTACTTGAAAAGAACAACTTTCAATTTGTAAGAAATTAGACTTTAATAATTAATATACCTCATAGCTTTCAATAAGTTCCGAAAGGAAGCTACGTCGGAGTGCCTCTCTTGTTCGACAATCAATTCTACGCCACGCATTCAAGACAGCCATCTTGTCAGCATCAACACGAACTTTCCTCTTTGTGGACGAGCTTTTCAAGGCATTAATAATATTAGCCTACCACAAAGAAACAAAGCTAGTGTTGCTACGCATTTCCACATTGTATGACAAAAACGGCCAAACCAACATTACATACGTAATCTGTCACATTGACCACAGAGAAATATGCATCTAAGTCATTTTAAACCAACACCGTGTGTTGAAATGACTATGGAACCCCTTAGTCTATCAAATCCTCGAGCACTCCAGAAAGGAAAAGGCTAATTAAGGTAACAATAAAAATAAATTAATTAATGTATTCAAGATGATATGCATGAGTTATCGCTTGCTATGACTGGCATTATAACAAATTCAGAATAAAATACGGCTATAACATTCAACAAAACAAACGTGCTAGGAGAATGAACATGCTTGGATGAAAAAAGACCTCTTTGTCCATGTCTATTGTCCTAAAGCTGTCCCATTCTCCCCCATTAGTCATGCAAAATGGTGATAGTGGTACATCATCACCTGCAAAATAAACCGCAAAATAATTAACTTGAAACATGATGAGAAGTAGTTACAAAAAGGTTAACATTTCAAGCAATTATTCATGAGCTGAAACTTCATTCTATATCTAAAGATGACATGTGGGGTTTACATCTAACAAAGGTCAAGTAATGCCGTTGCAAATGATAAATTAATCAGAGAGATTAATACAAAATACGATGCAAATGAAATGCAAGACGTAACTACACATACATGAAGTAATGTAATTCACAAACATAAACACTTTGAACTTCATTCTTTTCATTGTTGTGCGAGTCCAATATGCAAATTTTAACATTTATTTGACACCTCAATACACCGGTATTTAAATTCATGCAGTAAACAAATAAGTAAAGTTTAACCATATATGGAAAAGCCTTCGTATTGAACTTCCAATCAGAACTATTTGCCCCAGTAATATTAATTTTAAGAATCTAGTATCATCTGTGAATAAAAGTATCATTATAATTATCAAAATTTGAAATTCTTAAGCTTTACTGATTACATACTTGTGATTTCATTAACATATAAGATAGATTGCAAAAAGTTTTTGACATGTACCCCAAGGTGGTGGGGCAAACAAGCCTCTAATTTCTTCAGCATTCAAGCGGGGAACAAGCTCCATCAACAGACGATCATTTAACCACCTGCGAGAGCGGCGGTTGCTTACCTGCATTAGAAAAGGGCAAAAGATGGATAGTGAGCTTCAGATGGATTGAGAGAATGAATGCTGTTGTTCCAAATTCTCAATTCCAAGAACAAAGATAAACAAGTCAAAAGATAGTAAATAACTTAAGACTAGCAAATTTCACAGGGCATATCAACTTAACTATACGTATTATGATCCTGTCACCTAAACAATAAAGAGCAGATCACACAATCTATCCACCCAAATTTCCATTTTGTTATTACTTCTGGTATCTTATGGGTCCGAGAACGTGCCAAGCATACCCCTTTCAAACTTTCTATTGTATCCATGCTGTTTAAACATTAAAGTCCACTCAATTCAAAATTATTCCATGTGTAGTAACTAGTAACACAGTTGAAGCAGAATCCTTGAAAGTGAATAATAAGGCCTCCAAAAAATTACATTTCTTGTCAGTAACATGTACCAATACTTTAGTAGAGATGTTTGATGAGTAGTTTAAAATAATAATAAAACAAATAACATAATCACAAACAAGTTAACACATCCATGGAAACTTCAGATGAACTAGTCCTAAATAATGTCATCAGGGAACAGAAATCATACTTAATTTTCAAAGCAATTTGCAACAAAATAATCAAAATTCAGAGGATTACTTTTCCAGTCAAGCTCTCCAGATATTCAATCTTCTCCTCAATCATAACCCCACGCCCCCTTTTCACATTTTCTCCTGCAAAACAAAAACAGTAAATCATCAAAAAAACACAAGAAAACCCCTATTTAAAAAGAGGAAAAAAAACACTGAATTTTGTAAAGAGGGTACAAAATTGAAGTGAAAATAAACTCAAAACACCAAATGGGTACCCAAATCTAACAAAAAACAAGCAGACCAGACAGCAAAACAAGGTAAAAATGCAAGCTTTCAAGGTAAAGGCTCAAGCTTTGCACGATCGATTCACCGAAATATCAAATAAAACCGCTACAGATCGATGGGTTATGGGTACACGCACCTTTTGGAAGGTCAATGAGAGGGGACGACATGAACAGGTCTCGCTCTCTCTGCATAATCTCCATGATTGATTGATGGGTCGATCGAGCGAGCAGATCTGTGGTTTCTTCTTCGAAATTGGATCTTCTCTCTTCCTGAGAAGTTGGGTTTTGGTTTGGATTATGTATTTGACGAGCAAAGGAACGAGAGATGAAAAGTAGAAGAAGAGGTGTTGAGAGAAGGACCAAAACGCGAATGCGATGATCTCTAATTTTAGGATTTTGGAGAAAACAGAGGAATATGCCCTCAGTTATGCTTCTCAAGCCACAGATTTAACCAATGGTTCACAGATGGTTAGCTTGGCGCACTTGACAACACTGGGTGTGTGAGTGGATAGAGCGTTTGTGTTCGATCCCCGCTCAACACACTTATTGAAATAGAAGAAAGTTTTAACTGTGAATAAATCTTGAATGAAGATTAGTTTGGGTTTGATAAAACGGCTTAAAGATGTCAATTGTAAGTGTGCGGGTCTGTTCGGAAACCCTATAATATAAACCGGAAAAAAAAGTCAATTTTAGTTATATTGTTGTTTCTGGTTCTACTAATTTATTCGTTTTTTGTTTGTGTTGTCTCGTTTTATGTTATTTTACATATGTCGCTAACATAAGAATTCGTATGTTATCTTACCGGACAACATCTGTCAAATAACATCAAAATACTTATGAGGTTACTTTGTTGGTTTTTTCTTTTTTTTTTTTTTTTTTTTTTTACTTTGTTGGTTTTTTCGTTATTGTTTTATTTATATAAAGATAAGAGTCGTGATGATCTCTTAGTTACGTAGTTTAGTAGTGTGCTATTTTTAATGAATTTATAGATTGTCCCATGGAAATGAAAACTTTGGAACATGGACCTAAACCTTTCTTTTATTTATAGTTGTGCACATCTTGAGTTGGGCCTCTTCTTGCAAATGCTACTCGTCATTGGGCCATACTCTGTTGGATCGCTCCAATTATAGCTAAAGAGAATTGGGTTTCGGGGCGGGTTGAGAAGACCTTAGTCCAGATCCAATTCCAAAGAGGCAGCTGTTTCGTGCCTCGGATCGCGATTCGGATTTTTCATGTAAAAGCGTAGGTTTGTCGGATTTTTCATGTAAAAGCGTAGGTTTATCGGACCCAACTTTCTCGTAAATTACAATGAATCTGACACGAAATTGTTAGGGTCGAGACTACTAACGAGTATCTCGAAAATTGATCTTGATCGGATTAGATTTGAAATTTTAATGTAAAATGTATTGATTTGAACAAATTAGTATGATCAAATGCATTTCAATTAATATTTTTGAACTATAAATTCGTTTCAATTCAAAAGTTACACTGATCAAAATCAACTCTATGTTATATTGATTTCATATACTGAATTACTATATAAACTTATCGACAAATCGTCAACTCTAATATAAATTATCTATAATCAATGCGTGTCTTTCACAATTAGGAATTCTAGTCATATACGACGTGCGGTACGCCGCATTTAATAATGAATATAGATTTATTATTTGTGAGGGTTGAATATGATATTAATTTGTAGGTGAAGGTTGGAAAATAATGTTGAGCAGTGACATCATTCACATCAAGTCTTTGTTGAAAATTTATATTTAAAACCATGGACCGATCTATATGATTGAAACATTATTAGATAAGGTTTATCCATTAATTTTTTTATATTATAAGATTATTCCATTTTCATTTTATATGAGTTACGTTAGTAAGTTTAAATATTAGCCATTAAGTTTGACATTTTGTATTCTGTCAAATTACAAATTCTCACACGTAATATCAAGTTATTTACATAATGTCAAATTATTTATTTATATAAATTAATGAACATCATTGACCACAGAGGTCATGTTAAATATATTTTAATTTAGAAGCTTTAATATTATCAATGGTGAGTACTGAGTAACCTTTTGCTAGTAACCTTTTTAGAAATAGATGAATGATTTCTTAGTTTTAGATTGATAGTATTTGAAAAGGAAGATGATATGCATTTTTAGTTGATGTGACATCAAAAATAGTATGATTTTCTATCATCGGTTAAGTTTATTTGAGCCAGAGTTGAAAGAAACTCAACAACAACGCACATTTTGTACGACAAACATTTCAATTCAATTATACTTGAATCTCGATCCATCTTTTTTTAATGACCGCAAGTTCATTTGAGAGATATAGCTAGGAAATTGATACAATCGAACCAATGCGCGCGAGAGAGATAAAAAATTTGAAGACATAACAAATTAATTAAATAATTAAATTTTCACGGTAATAAAATGACGATGTCATGATGACGTAAAAAAATAATCACCCATGCACAAGTCTGCGACGAAGTTGCCAAAAAAGCCTCCAACATATAGTTGCAAATAAGAGAAGTCCCAAAGGTTACCATTTACCAATAGGAACAAGATTCACTTTAGAGCTCCATTGTAGTGATTACCATATGAACATATAATTAACACTTGAGAGTTATAGACATCGCTGTGGCCTGTGAGTTTGCCTTAGAGCATGACCACCTCACTTCGTACATTACTCAACATTAATGAAATACTTGAATCGTATTTCGAGTATACTCACGATGAAGTTCATGCGTAAAAAAGTAGAAGATGTGTCTCGTGGCAACTAGACGATCCATAAGTAAGACACTTGATCAAATTTACTTGACAACTATTGAAGAAAAATTTAATCTCGCACTCAATTTCATATAAATAGATCGTGGCACGACCCGATTCAAAAACATCTTAAGAATCATATAAACCTTGGAACATGTGTCAACCTCTCAATTTAAAAAAAAAAATTTTTACTTGTATAAATCCTATTAATCATTTGGACCTTGTATACTAGTAGTATTTAGTTGTGGCAAAGCTCATTAACACGAAAACTTGCATTCCACCATAATTGAAAAAACAAAAGGGTCAAAAGTCAAAGCAAGAACCAAATCCACCTGATTCGATCGCCTTGTCAAGTTGGCTCCAAGCAGCCTCATTTGACGCCACCCTGGCGGTGGCGTGCCTGCTTCTCTGTCCTCCAAAAATAGAAACTCACCATCTCCACCACCCTCCACCCTCAACTATAAATAGAAACCACCCTCCCACCCCAACCCAACAACCTCCATTACACTAAAAACATGGCTTCTTCTTCTTTAGCTCAATGCTTCTTGCTCTCCACTCTCCTCTTCTCCGTCCTATCTCCGTCGTCGGCGCAACCCTCGTTCCGTCCAAAAGCTCTCGTCCTTCCGGTCACCAAAGACGCCTCCACTCTCCAATACGTCACTCGCATCAACCAGCGGACTCCACTCGTCCCCGTCGATCTCGTCCTTGATCTCGGCGGCGAGTTTCTCTGGGTCGACTGCGAAAATAGCTACGTCTCCTCCACCTACCGCCCCGCCCGCTGCGGCTCCGCCCAGTGCTCCCTCGCCGGCGCCGACGGCTGCGGCGACTGCTTCGCCGGCCCGAAACCCGGCTGCAACAACAACACCTGCGGCGTCAGCCCCGCCAGCACCGTCACCGCCACCGCCACAGGCGGCGAGATCGCCGCCGACGTCGTCTCCGTCGCCTCCACCGACGGCTCCAACCCGGGCCGGGCCGTCTCCGTCAACAACTTCCTCTTCTCCTGCGCGCCGACGTTTCTGCTCCAAGGCCTCGCCGCCGGCGCCTCCGGCATGGCCGGGCTCGGGAGGACCAGAATCGCTCCCTCCTCCCAATTCGCCGCCGCGTTCAGCTTCAACCGGAAGTTCGCTCTCTGCCTGACGTCATCCCAAAACGGCGTCGTTTTCTTCGGAAACGGACCGTATATTCTTCAACCCAACGTGGACGCTTCTCAGTCTCTCACTTACACTCCACTTTTAACCAACCCGGTCAGCACGGCTCCGGCGAGCTCTCTCGGCGACGCCTCCGTCGAGTACTTCATCGGAGTAAAATCTATCAAAGTCAACGACAAAACGGTGTCGCTTAACACAACAAAGTTGACCATTGACTCACTTGGCTTTGGTGGGACCAAGTTAAGCACGGTCAACCCCTACACCGTCTTGGAGGACTCTATTTTCAAGGCCGTGACGGCGGCGTTTGTAACCGAATCCGCCGCCAGGAACATCACTGCCGTGCCGGCGGTAGCGCCGTTTGAGGTGTGTTTTAGCAAGGCGAATATGTTGAGCACGCGCCTCGGGTGGAGCGTGCCGAGCATCGAGCTGGTGTTGCAAAACGCGAACACGGTGTGGACGATATTTGGAGCGAACTCGATGGTTGATATAGACGACGACGTGGCGTGTCTCGGGTTTGTTAACGGAGGGTCCGACCCGAGGACTGCGGTTGTGTTGGGCGGGTACCAGTTGGAGGATAATTTGGTGCAGTTCGATTTGGCTACTTCGAGAGTCGGGTTCAGCTCTTTGCTTTTGGGCCGACGGACCACTTGTGCCAACTTCAACTTCACTTCCAATGCTTAATCAACTAAAAATGGTTTTGTGGATCATTACAAAGTTTTTTTTTTTTGTTTTTTTTTTGTTTTCATTTTATAGATATACAAAAGAAACTGTTTTCGTGTGTGAATAAATGGTCATGTAAAAGATGAATGTGTAATCATCTTTTGGCTGATATAAACTAGTGGTCTACAAAGATTTGTTCCATTTACAATAAATATACGATTTATCATTATTTCATTCTTCAAGAGCTTGATATGTGTCCCACTCATGTAGTTTTGTCCCGCTAAGGAACATCTTATTGGTAATCTCTCAAACTCTACCACTTTGTACTCCATTTTGAGACTTTCGCTTGAGGCTCCATGAGTAAACGCATAATCATAGCATTGACATGATAACATTATGGCCACCTCATCCGAGTTCCATTATCGTTATGTCATTATATTTCACAGTCACTTCAGCATAACATCAATACAATGAGCAACATGACATCATTTTCAACCAATCACGTAATGTCACATCATCCCTATCTACTCGTTGTGAGTATAAATATTTTCTCTACATAGGGAAGATATATATACTATGCACAACTTTTAGTTGCAAAATTTTGAGACTAAGAAGGGAGAAAAGACAAACGAGTCATTAATATTAACACTAAGAAAGGAGACAAAACAAACGACTCATTAGGCTTAAACTGAACCAAGTATGATACCATATTAAACTTGACTCAAACCTATAAATTTAAGCTAATGAGGGTTGGTAGTTAAGACTTTAGCCATCATAGGCATGGGCAGTGGCGGACCCGCTCAGTGACACTTGACCCCATAATTTGTGGAAAAAAATGTATTTAATAGTTATATTTAGTGGTAAAAAATTTCTACAGCAAATTGGCACCCTAAAATAAGTTCAATTTTTTTTTTTTAACCCCACATACTAAATTTTTTGGATCCGCCCCTGGGCATGGGTTAGACACTATCCTAAGAATGGATAACATGGAGGCGGAGTCGGATGCCCAAACTATTATATATCCATGCATTAGTTTCGGGTTGTTCAAATGGAGGAAATAGTCGTCTAGTGTAAGAGAATTATCTTGGCTTATGCAATGACTTTGAGATTGTTGAGTTCTTCTTTGTTTATCGCTCTATAAATTAAGTGATTCATAAAATTATTAAACTTTCCGACTTTATGTCGAAGTTTTTTTTTTCATACTCTCATTGTGTATCTCAATAAGATATGATGATGACTCGATAGTTCTAAGCACTAATTTTGTTCAAATCAATTGTAGGATCGAGTCCCATTAAGTGGAGAAAAGAAAGCTATTGATAGATGTAATATTAAAATACGCTCTAAAACTCAAAAGAGATACTCCCCGATCCAAAAAAAAAAAAGGCAAATAAAAATTTATTTTGAACTAAAATAAGAACAATGACAATGAAAACAATGTGGCATTGATGAAGGCAATTAATTGTGAGATGTAAAATTGAAGTTAGCACATGTAGTTTGATAAAATAACAAAGAGGAACTAAACCCAATCCTTGACCCAACAAGGTCAAACATCAATAAATTATTCTCCATCTGATACGATCCAATCACCACCGCTTGTTCCGCCCTCTCCCCTCCATCAACGAACGCCAGGCACGCCACGTCATCGCTCACTTGCTTCATCGAGTTCGCACCGAACACCGTCCAGTTCTTCCCGTTCGTCAGCTCCAAATCTATCTGCGGCACGCCCCACCCCACGCGCGTCGACCCCAGCTTCCTCGAGTCCAGGCAAAGCTCGAACGGCGCCACCTTCTCCGCGCGTGGGATCCCGCGCGTCTCCATCGCAAACTGCTTTATAAAGTATCGGTACACGTGGCTCCTCAGGGTGGTGTACGGCACCGCCGTGCTCAGCTTCACGCCGCCGTGGCCGAGCGAGTCGAACTCCAGCATCCGCGCCAGGAACGAGCACCTCCGGCCGTTGATAGAAATGGCCGCGAGGTCGAGGTAGTAGTCCGGGTTCTTCGGGTGCTTGAGGAGCGGCGAGTAGGATAAAAAGCGCGTGACGTCGCGTCCCGGGGGTGGCAGGAGATAAAACGGCGGCGTTCCGAAGAAAATAACCCCCGGAGCTGACGGCGTGCTGGGGAGGCAGAGAGCGAACTGGTTCTTCACCTGAGAATGGAACTGAGCCTGGAGTGCGAGCGGTGCCCGGGAGAGGCTGACGGCGCCGGCGACGCCGGCGGGGAGGGAGCGGAAGAGATTGCGTGGAGCGCAAGCAATGGGAAGGCGGTTGAAGTTGGTTTTGACCGTTGGGACGTGACCGTTGGTTCTATAGAGAAAGGTGTTGTGGTAGGTGAGGTGAGAGAGGGCACAGGAGGATTTGTTAACTGGGTTGGTCGGCGTCACGGAGCAAATGCAGCTGCGGGGAGTTTTGGGTTTGGCTGTGAAAGTGACGGTGGTGGCGGTGGCGGAGCATGACGGAGGAGGGAAGGCGGTGGCGGCGGAGCAATCGAGGGAGTGACAAGGGGCTAGAGGATGGTTTTTGGGACAGTGGAGCCATGAGAAGGGCAAGGAGAGATCGACGACGAAGGCTTGGTTGGAGCTGAGAGTGATGGTGTAGAGGGAAGTGGAGGAGTGTTTGGTTATGGGGGCAACGAGAGCTTGGTCGGGAGTAGCTGCTACTATAGATGATAAGGTTGAGAGAGTGAGTGTTAGTAGTGGAAGTTGAAGAAGAAGAATAAGATGGGAAGCCATTTTTGAGCTGTGGTTGGTGATCAACTCAGAGGAGCTATATATAGCAAGTAATGGTGCTTTGCTGGATGCTTGTGTTGCACGTGCATGCATGCATTAATTCTGGTTTAATTATAATACTACTATTATATAGATATATAGCAACTCATACATCAATATACCAAAACTACAACTTCATGTTTTATGTCCTCTAGCAATATGGTAGCTGGGGGAAAATGGCTTAACTCTCTCTCTACCCATTCCATAAATAGTTTCATTTCCCTCTTGCAAAGAATGAATAAATGAATCGCTAATATACACGAGTGACGAGCCTAGTGCAAAATTCTTGTGTATTTCCGCTTACAGATGCTAGTATAAATTGGCTGAGTAATTAAGCTTTAATTGAGCAGAGAACAATTGGAGCAGAACGTTGAAGTTGTATAGTTACCACGGTTTGACATGCCGGAGTGTTTCCCACTGCTTTTGCTCTCTACTTTGTACTTAAGTGGAAGATTTTTTTTTTTGTTTATGACTGTATTCGTCACCTGTGCCTTGCAGAAGCTTTGTGCTGATGGGCTCTTATATCAGTCTGTATTCTGTCAGCATACATAGGCAGGCGGACGATTTCACTAATCTCGGTCAGCAAGACGTTTTCTGTGATATTATCCTCTATGCTACGCATCACCTGCTCTTACGGTTGACAAGGATCTTCGTTAGTCTGAAACAATTGAAAACTACTTCCAGTAAACAAGCAACATGGTTAAAGCCAAACCTTATGATAGGTATTGAATTCATTTGGGGTCGCTTTGTCTGGCCTAATCCTCATACAAATCCAAAACTTCTCCGTGCGATCCCAAGAGCACTCTATAATCTTCCCTGAATATGAAGAGGGGTCCGACTCATCTGCAAGTTGAATTTCAAGTGCACGGATGATCAGCGCAAGGATATCAAAAAAGAAGAATGAGGTCAATGAAATACGTTTACTCCAAGAGAAACTCAGGAGAATAACGATGACTATCCTATATAAGAGAGTATTGAGTATAACCTTTAAAAATAACCCTACTTCCTTCCAATAGCTTCTTCCTTCCACGCTCATTTAGAAAAAGTAGATGACGGTTCTCATATCCCACCTGTGAGGAAAAAAATCATACATGTTTAAAAGGTCAGGCTAAAAAAGAAAAAAGCCAGTAACTACACATGATAGGACCACATACGGTAGTACAACCTCAAAAAGAAAATCAACGGAATTCATTTCAGCATATTTCCACTTCAAGAGGCCTTTATGCGTGCGGGGTACATAAGGATCATCCCAACCCTGAAAAAATGAGGCATCAGTAAACTGCTGCTCTAAATAGATTTTGAGCAACAAAATTCAAGGCCGTATTCGTATAGACCAAGATACACTTTTCTCATGCAACTATTATAAGATAAAAGTTCCAACAAGTGTCAGATCGGCTTTGGACCCGAGACTCGAGTAAAATCTTGTCCACATTAGACAAAATCAGGCTTAAACCAATTTTAAACAGCTAAAAATAAATTAGTTTATAAATCTTGGTAACTTACGTAGATCAGCCAAACCTTTCAAGGTTATTAATTATTTGCTTATACTATTCTGGTTAGTTGGCATAACTCTATGATTGGTCAACCAAACAGATTTTGAGAAATAGGTTAACAACCTGAAATATAAGACCATCTGATTCATGTGAAAGCTGTGGAATGAAGTTCTTGAGAAGCTTTGTAACTGTAGACAGCAACCAAAAACCCTTTCTTCTTACCTGAAACACATAAAACAGGATCAATAGTCAATCCCACCAGAGTGACCAGACAATACAGTTTATATAAAGTAATGACCCATGGATCTCAGTATACATACACTAAACGGCTCCAAATCATATCTGTAGTAAGGATTTGTAATCTTGGAAAGTGCCTCACGTTCCATATTTCGAGGTTCAACGACATCTTTCTCAAGCTTCTTCCACCGTTCGTGGAAAGGCAGCTGTGCATCAGTTTCAGTAATCAAAACTACATGTTAGTTTATGTGCCGTTTGGAATTAAGTCATTAAAATCTGAAAGCAAATTAAAACAGAAAAACAAAACTCGAAGTTCTGCTGTACAATATTTGTCCGCCATTCATAATAGGAAGCTGAGAAGCAAAAGATAACCCTCGAAAGTAGATATATGGCATTAGAGTGAGGTAACAACAAACCCACCAACATTATTCTTAATGCATGCTTCAGATATAATCCTCCCCATATTAACTGTCCTAGTTATTTTCTTGATAGTCCACCTTCTTTTAAATTTTTAGGTGTTAAATTTTCTTATTACTCTTCAGGCAGATTTAGGATAATGACATAAATACTTGGAGTCAAGAGATGCATTATACAAATCTAACATGGCTATCTATTTTCAGTCTTTTCGACATGTTTCTTCTGTTCCAGAGACATCAGATTGTTCCTATCAATGATGGAACAAGATTTCATACACTGGGCTATAATATAATTATTTCATGTAGGGTTCTATGTCATGGAGAGTAGAGACTAACAAATAAACTCTAGACTAAAGAACTACCGACAAGATTTACCACAGGTATTAGATATCTAACCTCTATGACAGACACTTGGTTAATTGCTATCACATCATAAATAAGATATCTTCTTTCTTGCTTCTGTGTATTTGGATCAGTGTCAATTATCATCTCTCCATCAAGTAATGTATAGTGGTGAGTATTTTCGGGTACAGTCTGTAGAGAAGAAAAGATGAGATAGAAATACATGTTAAAAAGGTTGTATAAGACACAGGGAAACCAGAATCATTCAAACCAAGACTACAAGAACATAGACCTTGTTTGCATACTTGCAAGGAAACCTCATCAGGACCCTTCGAAAATTGAACTTCCTATCAATCAAGTAGCAACCATCCCAAGTTATAAGCATCATATATCGTGTTCCATCAGCTTTCCACGTGGCATAGTAATATCGTTGCCTCAAATATTGTAAGTTTTCTCTGCATATCATTGATCCAAACTTTTGAGAATGACAAATTAAATGCATGTCATACGGGAAATAGATAACCTTTTCCTTTTTCTTAATTAAATCAATGGCGACTTACTGGATAGAAATGACTGGTATAATTCACGATAAGAATAGTATCATTGTTCAGTAGGGAGAACATATGCATGTCATATGGGAAATAGATAACCTTTTCCTTTTTCTTTATTTATTTTTTTTTGAGTAAAAGAACATGATATTTAGTGATTTTTTTTTTGTGACATTAATGCCCTCATAAGAAAACTACCAACCCAAATCTAACCCTGATAAATTTTATGCCATAATGACAGCTCTAGATCACAACAAATTGATGCCATACAACTTGCACATAAAACAAAGAAGATATCCAGGCATGACCAACCCCAAGCAATGACTTCTCTAAATAATACAGAGGAGCTTCCTCTTATATTTGAAGTATAAAGCACACCATGCATATACTTCTTTTCTTTTTTTATGCTGTAGTTCAACATAACAATAGTTCAATTAAGGTTGAGACAGAAATTATGATGCTTCAAAATAAATTTAGACACTTATTGTTGAACAGAATGAAAACTATAAGTGATAGGTAAAAAAACCTGTTAAGAGAAACTGGATGTGACCCTGGGAATTGTGGGTTTCCTTTTGCCTGAAAACCAACAAAAGAGATATTCCAATAGCAATTATCTAAGAACTGAATACTAAAGTATATTATCAAATTATTGTAAATTCAGAGAGATTTAATAACCGAAGAACAATTCACAAAGCCCCTACCCCTACACTCAGCTTAAGATAGTCATAGCAGACTTGTCGCATTGTTCGTAGCTGATTGAAAGGTATTGCATCCCCCAAAACATCATCACTTGTCATCACTTTGTTGCTCCCAAGATCCTCCTTAAAAATTCAAAGAGAGAAAAGACATGAAAAGTTGAAAACTAGGATCAATTGTAGGCATCCACTTAAATAATAAAATGAATTACTTCATGTGAAAACTAATTCCCAGATCAATCATCTCAAAATATTAACTGCATATCAATAATAAAGTAACATAATAAAAAACTCCATTTCCAGAATGGTGCATCTGAACCATAAGAACTTTTCATGAGAGATCTAGGTGATTGTGATACACACTATGCTGAAATGGAATATTAACTAGATGAGCAAATTACATATCAAGAACAATGTTGGCAACACAATAAAGCATGTTTATTGACAAGAACAAGTTTAAGGCCATGATATCAATAAAAGGGACTAGTATACAAGTATGTCAAACAAAAAAAAAGTTACACTTTAGTGCTTCAAAGCGAAGTACTTGAAACAACAAAATTCTACCAAAAGACATCCTAATTATAAATAAATGATAATAAAGGAGGGAATAATTTTTTTCTTTCCAGAGACTACATACATGCAAATGCACAACTCCATCATCATCTTGACCTGCAACAATATTGGTGTTCAAATCAAGATCAGAAGATCTCTTCCATTCTGGAGTTTGGGGGCAAACAACATGTTCAGGCTTCCTTTCACCAAAAGACATGTATAGTTCATCAATGTAATCTGGCTTGTAGATTCCTGGGTGACGTACTCTGGCAAATTTATCTATTGCCTGCATAATGGAAGGCCAATATAAATAAGAGATAATAGCTTTCTTTAATAAAGTCAGTTAGAAAAAGAACATGAAACAAGCAAGACATTGTACCTACCTCAGTGACAGAAATTGATTCTGTACGAATGAGATACTGAGCAATCATATAACCTGTGCGGTTATGCCCATGCGTACAGTGGACTAGAATATACTTCTTGGGATGTGTTTGTCTGGAACAAAATTGTGAAACCTACAAAGAATTATAACAAGCAACAAAATCAATAGTCATCCTTAAACTTCGCTGATTTGCAAAGACACCTATAATTCCTTGCAAAACTCTAGTATTACATCACAACAGCCTGCCTGCCAGATGAAAAATTTGCACTAGAATACATCCAGAAAAAAGAGAGATGAAAATGGAAAGCTGGTAAGACATTATCAGGTTGAAAGTAGGACTGTCAAATGATATGTAAAGGTATGTAAGACCCTTTTCAGAGGTAATGTAAAAACAAGAACATTAGACAACTTCAGAAGAAGCTAACCTCATTCATAAATTTATCGATAGACTCACTATCAGGTACAGAATCCCTTCCCTTGCATCTTATCTGGATCAAGTAAAATAAACAAGACATTAGACTCAGTTACAACCAGCATGTAATGAGCATTTAGCACATAATATATTTACCTTAACATAATTGATTCCTTCATCTGTCCAATCTGATACTGAATAGTAGCGATTAGTGTTTGTAAGGTCAATCACCAAACCAATCTGAAAATTCAAAAAAGTTAATACTCAAGATGTTATTTGTTAACCTAGGTATATAACAAGACCTGAACAGTAACAGCATTAGAGCAAATACATTCTATACTCAGTATACTCACCTCCCTCCCTAGAAGTTTTTGTTGATGAATAGCTTGTTTCGGGGTGTACTTTTCACCAGAAATATATTGGTTGAAGGATTCGCCAAGTGGAACTTTAGAAGGGATTATAGAACCAATTTCTTCACCATATGCAGGGCAGTCCAACCAACCTACAACAGAAGGAAAATTATCACAAGCTACGCAAAATACTCCGTAATAATCAAGAACAAACTAAAACCAAAATATGATGTCTGCTCAAAGAGCTCCAAACGCACCAGGCGGCAACGCATTTTCACCATAAGATCCTTGGTTTGTGTAGTTTCCACCATGAGATCCTTGGTTTCTGTTGTTCCCACCATTTGATCCATGGTCTCTGTTCCTGTACCCTTGATGGTGCACGGAAGGCCCTGGGGCGTAGTCTGGGTATTTTCTCTTATTCCCCCTATCCCAATCCCTTCCTTCTCGAGCCTAAAGCATAAAACACTCAGAATTCAGTAACTTCCACAATATAAACAATCCAAAGCTTCACCTAAGCTATCCTCTAACATTCAATTGCTCAAATTGGAATAAATTGAGCTTCATCTAATCACTTGCCATGGCAGCAATATGTGTACAGAATGTTCATATCTGTTCCACTGAAATTACGTGAATTATAATAACCATTACTCTTTTTTTGGATTCAGGTAGCTAGCAAAGCTATGTATAAACGCATACAGTATCTATAAACTCTGCCATAACTGGAAGCTAGCAAGCTAAGCTAAATCAACACAGAGAATTGCAGATAAAACAACAACAAATACACTAGTAGTTGAAACCGAAGCAAGGAAGTATCTGAAAATCTGATGAATCTACCATTGTTACTGTCCTTGTTCTTGCATTCAGGACTTGAATTGACGGTCCGATGCTAGGGATTGGATATTTGGGGAACAACACAGATTGAGAGCGCGACGGAGAGAGGATCAGAAACTCTGACGTCTGACGAAACTGAAACAATTGAACCAATGCGAAATATAATATAGATTCTTCCCTAAATCCATGATCGGAGCCCTAACGCGCTTCGCTTAAACGACGTGGCTTCAGGCGAGTCTAGCCATGAAACGACATTACAGTCAGACCGCACCTAATCGCAGCCGACAAGACGGACCCGACGTCGGCTGTATTTTACCATAGTGCCCCTGGGGAGTTCGATCTAAACGGCGTCGTTTCGCTCAGTTCAAATTGTTTACTACTAGTACTAGCATCGTCCTCGAGCCCTAACTCGGATCCGAACTCAGTTTCTGCTACTTCCGCTTCTCCTTCAGTGGCGTTGCTTTGATTTTCTACGAGCCCTAGCTTCGAAGATGAAGCTCGTTAGGTCAGTTCTCTTCTCAATATCTTCTTCTTCTTCAAGTGCTATTCTTTTTGTTTTTTTGTTTTTTTTTTCTCTGTACTGATAATTTGATTTGAAAATTTTGCAGGTTTTTGATGAAGCTGAACAACGAGACCGTGTCGATCGAGCTCAAGAACGGAACCGTTGTTCATGGCACCATCACAGGTTCATTTCTGTTTCTATTGTTTCTGTTTGCTATATGAAATTTAAGTGCTGCATCGTTTTTAGGGTTTAGCAAAACCCCTAGAACTCATTGTGCCTTGTAGAGATTAGGATTTTGATTTGCATTTAAATAACCGAGTGCGAGAGTTGTGTTCAGATTTTCATTTTGCGAGTCCCATCAATGGTCGCTTGGGTTGTTGTTTCCCATATTGTATGTTCTTCTGCTTTCGGTTTGGTTTGGTGAAAATACTTGCCTGCTAGTTAATTAAGCTTCTGGATATTTGGTACTGGTTTCCGAACATGAGTCATTTTCAAACAAAATTTAACTGGTATAATGATGAATTTGTAAAGGTAAATCTTGTCTCTGGATTATAGTTATCTCCATGTAGGATTTGATGTTTAGTTTCCGGTACTTTGTTGCTTTCTCCTGAATGTTAATTGTGTTTTTGAGAAGTTCCGTAATCATAGGTTCCTATATGAATTAACTTGCCAACCTGTTGGTTCACTCTTCAGTTAAGGTCTGCACTTCATTGATGCCTGGTTGCTTAGTATGCCTTCAGTGATGCTTAGGCGTCTAGATTGGATTCCTTAACCCTAGTGCTCCTATATTAACCGAATTACCCTGGAACTGCAATTTGGGCGTGAACTCTTCTTGTTGTCTCATAGTTACCATCTTTAACTGATCCCTTTATAACATTGCTTCATACAGCAAGGTCTGTTTGATTTGTTGTGTTTTCGTCGCTTGAACTTCTGAAACTTTCTCTTATAGTCTTCTTTTCCTTAGAATAACCTGACAAACAAACACACGTATGTGGTCTTCTGAATCCACCAATCATAAGCCAGGGTCGGCATCTTAAGCTGCATCCTTGAACAACAAATTGTCTCTCTGTGCTAGTGATGCTGCTTAAGGAATAGCAGGGGTTCATTTTTATGGAAGAAATTGTTGAGCCAAATGACTGCCTTTTTGAAAGTTTACAAAAGCTTACATAGGTAACCCTCGGTTAAGGTTTTCTTTGGATATGCATCTGAGAAGCTCGCAATAGTATCACATTGGCCATTGTGAGAAAATTATAGGTGAACCTTTCAAGTAATAGAAATTTGGTGGTTGACCTTAGTGCTACTAGATAGATTGTCACCAATCCATTAGAACTTGTGCAATGCTAAGCCAGTTAAAAATTTTGACTCTAAACATCTATGAAGCCGCACTCTCCTCCAATAGTGTGTCGGTGTGCGGCACTCAAATTGGACATGACACTCAGTGGCCTATTTTAAATTTTGTCTATGTATTGTAATCAATTGTTTGTTAGACATCATTTGTGTTTATTTAGGCTGAACTTATGTTACTTTTAGTTTGACATACTATCAAGTTTAATTTCAATACAATTAAAAACCATAAATACATATGAGCTCAAAAAAAAAAAAACCATAAATACATATAATTTGCTATATATAAAATATTTTTTAAAGTAAAAAATCAATGTGTCGGTATTGGTGCAACATAGCCAAACACTCTTCTCACCTACCATTTCAGTTCTTTCTTCTGACAGTTCTGCCATATCTTGCATACAGATGTTTGTGTTGTGTTGTAGTTATAGTCATTCCATGTAGAAAGAACTATTCAAATTTGAAGAAACCTGTCAACTTATCGGTAGCATTGTATTTTCTTCCAAATTCACTCTAATCTTAACTGGAAATGTAAGCATACATATTAAGTGTCAATAATTTGACTGAATTTCTTCAATATTTACAGGTGTGGATATTAGTATGAACACCCACTTGAAAACTGTGAAACTAACAGTGAAGGGGAAAAATCCCGTGACTCTGGATCACTTGAGTGTGAGAGGTAACAATATTCGCTACTACATTCTTCCTGACAGCTTGAATTTGGAGACATTGCTGGTTGAAGAGACACCCAGGGTCAAGCCCAAGAAGCCAGTTGCTGGTATTTCAAATATCTCCTAGTGTTTCGTTTCATAATTTCATAAATATCACTTTTTTCTAATCTTTATCATGCTTTACTGAATCAGGGAGGCCTGCTGGACGAGGTCGGGGCAGGGGACGTGGGCGTGGGCGTGGACGAGGCCGTTAGATCTGTTGCACTGATTACAATTTTTTGTTTTGTAAACATGATCTGTGTTGTAGGAGAGTTTATCAGGGTGGTCATATGGACTTGAAATGAGACATCTTGTTATCTGATCTTCAATTTTACCCTTTTCCCATAGTGTTTTAATTTGATCGATCATCGAGATTATTTCATGAAGATGTTAGTAATTCACTTGTATTTTTCACATCACTCAAGTTAGTCTGGTTGCTAAATAATTTACTAAAATGTTACCCATAAGTACCTATAGCGAGCAAGCATATACAGTAATGCTATTTTTGTTCCGGTGTATATAGTAATGTCGTTATGTGAAGAGTCGGGTAGCCAAGGTTTCTGCCTTCCAGGTAGAGCTGGCAAAAGGGTACCCGAAACCTATAGGGTCGGGTTCTGGTCCACAATTATTAATCTGAAAAAATCGGGTTGGGTATAACCGCAAAATCAATGCATTTTATGTCTAAAACTGAAATCCGACCCTAACCCAACCAATCCCACAACCCTATAAGGTCGTGTTAGGGTTATGGTTCATCCGACCCGACCCGACCCAAAATTTTGCTACCTCTACTTTTAGGTTGGAAAGGTTTAACTCGAACCTGACCCGTAGAGGTTCGGGTTAATACAAGTTTTACATTGAAAAATGTGGGTCAGCGGGAATTTACTAATCTTCTCGTCGGATCAGATAAATTTCACCTACGAACAAAATGTGTGGATTAGTTCAGACAAATCCACACATTCTCAAGATAAAATCTAAATCCCAAAGCTCAACATCGCAACTCTTTTAGATCGAGTTTGGTCCTTTCAAGTCAAATAAAAAAACAGTCTAACCGGAGTTCTGAATTATCAACTCTAATTAGATTAGTGATTCTAAATAAGAGCTTAAAGCCCATGCGAGCTCAAAGGTATCGTCTTCTCCGCTGAAGCCTAAGCTAGTAATTGGCTAAAGCTAGCTTTTTCGCATTTCCTGATTCCTGTAAAAATGGCGATGAGGGTGGCTTTAGGTGTAATTGGTTGGTTGGCCTTCGATACGTTGAGGGAGATTTACCCAGAGCTCGACGACTTCATCATCACCCACCTAACTTTCCCCGACGAACCCGAAGAGGACCCCCCGGAACCGAATCTGGTGCCGGCGCCGGAGTTGCAGCCCCAACCCGAGTTACCTCCAGTACTCACCTATGTAAAAAAGTAATCTTTTTTATAATTTTGTCTCTACTGTTTCAATTTAGTACCTGGATTGTGATTATTTGTTTAGGTTATTTCTGCAATATTAGTGTTTGGAACTGGAAATATGGTTAATATTAAGAAATTTTGATGGGTGGATGGTTTACACTGAGTGATTAGTTTCATGGATTTTGTGTGCAACACCAATGTTTATGGCTACTTTCATTTTTGGACTAGTTTGGGGAGGTTTTGAAAAGATTTGGGGTAGCCCATTACTCAAGTGAATTAGGGTTTAGTACTTATAGTGGAAGTATAATCCTTCTCGTAGAAGTGCGATTTGAGCACGATTTTAATAGGGTAGTAGGATAGCAGAACTCATTTTCCGGTCTTACCCTGTTGGGTAGTGGCAATAGGAAAAAACGAGAACACTTAGCTTTACCGAGGGGATAACTTTAGATAGGATGAAGTCGGGGAGTAGAATAAGAACAGTGATCCCAAAGAGATTTGCTACACTATTCATGTAATTGACCTCAGCATTGTTGTAGTAGTACAATGGTTTCCTAAATCTTTCCCAACCCTCCTATTGGTTGTTATGATCAGTTCTATCACTTGACTAGATGCAAGCTCTATGTTTGAATTGAATGGCTAATTCCAAAATTATAGCTTTAAGCCTAACTTCCTTGGTTGTCCCCACTATGAGATATGTTAAAGGGGTAATCTAGTTCTTGAACCTTATCTTGTCCCGCTTACCCCCTATTCTGTCAAAATGAGAAATTTACCATATTCGTGGCGGAATATGGATGGAATACATGCAATATCTCGTCGAGCAAGTAGAATTTCATTGCTCCAAGTCAATCCTATAAGCAAAAAAGCTCTAGAGTTGTTTGAGATTGAAGCTCTACAACTTGTGACATTTGTATTTGCATTTGGACTATTTGCACTGATTGTCTTTGTTCGTTGCACTTTGCAGGCACATCATACCTTTAGGGGTTCTTCTTGCAGTCAAACTTGTGACTACCAGGGGCAAGAATGAAACCATTGTGCGGCCCTAATCAAGATGGCTAGTTGACGAAATTCACACATCTCCAACGAGATATGCCTTAAATCTTGAAGCAGGGAAAAGCTTTAACGGGATGCCCCCTGTTGTTAGGCCTTTTGTTTCACTTCTCGGTGTTTACTTCCTGAAAGTTTCTCTATTGTTGCTCGCTTTGCTAGCATCTAGCCTGTGAAGATTGACTTCAAATGAATCTTTTCCCTTGTGTATACCAGCTTGACCGACACTAATATTCAGAAGTAGTGTTGTATGAGTTCGACGGATTTGAACCCTAACAATGTCAGTGTTGAGTTAGTCAATTTTCGCAAGAGTTTGTGTACGTGTAAGACATTCATTCTATCACTAGTGCAAGTGTATGTATCTATAATTTTCATGACACATCAATCTTGAGGTTGGGGCAGTGCCTTGTCCGCAGTGGCTAGGCCCGTCTTGCGCCTTTAAGGTAAGCGAGGCCAGGCCTACTTTGCCAGGAGACACGACCACCTTGATCGAGTAGAATAGTAGGACGCTCGTCAAGGTGGTGGGGGCTCCCAAACACTCGAAACGACCTCCACTGTGCCTGAATAGGTAAGTGGAAGTCCAAAACCGACCCGACACCCAAAAAATGAAAACATCCGAGAGACCCTCCGTGGGATTCATACCCATCATCGACCAACTATGCGATGAGCCGAGGACGTCAACTGTTAATTGTGACTTTATTTTGTTCATCGTAAGAGATGTATTTATGAATTATATTCATCAACTTCCTCATTATCTCACTATACACTTGATTATTCAGATTTTCGGTGTAAACACTCATTCTCACGCTCAGCGGTGGTTAACTTAAAATAAACATAAACTAGTTTTTTCTCCCGACGATGTCCGGGTCTTTGATTCATTGTTATCCTATATCTTACGGTAAATTTAGAGTATACTCTCTCATGTGTGAGTTCTATACAATGCAACATTACCACTATTTTTTCACTTTTAACAAATAATAATTAAAATAGACATAATAATTGTTGCAATATGAATATTATAAGTTGAGATGACAACAAATTAGTGTATGAGACAAAGCTATATAATTTTAAAAATGTATCGTTATTGAATCTAAGATGAAGACTCAAATAATATGCTTAGATATCCAATTTAACTGATTCAAGTTAAAAGTTAAAAGTTAAAATAGAATTAGAGTTGATCTAAAAAATTAAACATAACAGAAGACACTACAAATATGATCAATATCCTAAGAAAGTAGAGTCACATGCATACTAAATAAAAAGATAAATAATTAGAGAATGGGAAAATATTATGTAAGATCTATAAGAAATTATTATCTAAGAGAGAAAATAACATTCACCAAAATTCGTTGTTACATTAAA
>JAYMTF010001445.1:0-23358 GCA_036897485.1 Pelargonium nanum | reverse complement strand
TTAGGGCAGACATGAGTGTAAGTCGTTGACGTGGCATGATGACATCACCTATTTTTTTCTCTCTCTATATATATATATGTATGTATATATATATATATATGTATGAATATGTATACATATGTATGTATGTATATGTATATATATGTATGTATGTATAAGTCCTCCCACGTCACCGAGTAGGATTGAAAGTCATATTTTAGTTGAAAATATGTGATGCTTACATAACAATGGTGATATCATGAACAAACCGATTGTTCCATATTTTAAGTATCTAATTTGTAAGAGTGTAGGTATTGAGTATTGACCGAGAAACAGTTGACGTGTGAGAAGATAATCAGTTAGGTACTTGTTAATTGAGTATGCTACTCTGTATTACTTCTAAGTTTATTACAACTTGCAAATATAGACAGAAATTTAAATTTGGGTGTGCTTAATTAAATTAATGATCAACTAGCTAGTAATTTACATAATATATATATATATATATGAAATGATTTGAGTGCAATTAATTCATTGCTATGGCTGCTACATTTGATTTTCATTCAAAATTTAAGTAGGTAGTGTTAGGCTTATAAACATCCCAAGTCATAAGACATTATGCATATATGGTCAATTTTTTTAATCCTTTATCTGAATTCTTGAATTTCACTTGGAATTTTGAATTGTAGTCAAATTTAATGATTAAATGCATAAAAAATTGATTCAATAGGATACTTCAAACATCAAATCTTATCTTTTTTATTTAAGTATTCTACACTCTCATGTTTTGTGTATTTTGACAGCAAAATATCTTAAAATCATATTCGGTTTGCATAGATTTGACATTAGAACATTTACATTGAAAGTCCTCGTTGCCCATAAAAATGTACAAGGTTCCAATATTTTTAAATGACCTTCAATGAAGGAGGTCTTTTTTTCTTTTCAATGTTTTATACATAGGTCCAATCCTCTTGAATCATTCTTGATTTTTTTTTCATCAAACTACATTGTAACATGTGTACAGTAAATATTTGAAAATCAATGGTAAGATAATAATTTTGATACTCATATTGAATAAAAAGAAAAATTCGTTTGCTAATGTGACAAACTTTATCTCTCAGTTTTATTTCAGAAAAGCAAAATAAGCATTTTGAATTTGAGGACTTGCTATTCAAAAATATTATTTTAAAATAAAAACTATTGCTCTCTCCATTTCTTTCTATATGATTTACTATTTTTATGTGCATTTCTTGTTCTTATATGTTTACGCATGAAAAGTAAAAGATGCACACAAAAAAGATAGATGAGGTAATCAAAAGCTATAAAAGGAAATGTAAAACATGGTACACATGCCTATTATCAGATAATGGCTCTCCAATGTCTTATCAAATCACTCACTAACAGAGTGTCTAGTGCATAATTTTCATGTGGGGGTTAGTGAATATGATATATATGTGCATAATTTTCATGTGTAGTGTTTCTTACATCTCTTCGGGTTCAAAATAATTGTCAGTTTTCAATTTTAGTAAGGATTAAATATGTATGAATTAGAGTTAAGTTGTCTTCTTCATGCCCTAAAAGAGTTTCATTCTCCTTCCTCGTATGTTAATCGCGCTATTTATATATATCTCTATTAGTGCCTTAATTTTATTTCAATCTTTGTTTTAAAAACATCATTAATATCTATCTTTATAAAGTTGCTTCAATTTTGCCTATTAGAAAAATAAATGTCACACTTGAGTAAGCATCTGAAGAAAAAAATAATAAAATTTTGTCCAATTTAACAAATTACACATTTTTCAATGACATGAGAGTACTTGTTTGTAGTAAAGTGAACATGGGGCAGTCACGTGTTGATGTGTATTAACCTCGTCAACCTTTCACAGCTAGCCAAACACATTTTCTTGTCCATGTGTTTGGATAAGAAGCTTACAAGCTCTATGTCCTAGGCTTCTTACACTCACACATATAACTCACTCACACTATATCATTACTCCAACCTCATACCACGCCCATGAGGGATCTCGAACACGAGTCCTTGAGCTTGCACCCAAGCCTGACTACCACTTGGTCAAGTGGGCGGTGGTAGTAATTAGTTTTAAACTCACAGAAATTGATACTACTTCTTAATAATGTGTACGCTCTAATATACACATTAAATGTGAAAATAAACATCTTTACATACAAAATTAGAATACGATAAAGTGTATTTCAATATAATTGAAAGAAAGTTTAGAGAAATTGTGGAGTGATTATGAAATAATCAACTTTTATACATATGATGTATTTATACTTATTGATATCAATGATGGGGCGATAATTTTTTCTAATAGGTCAATGATGATATTTTATATATTGATGCCGCGTCGATGACATCATCTTTTCCAACTGCCCTTAAGGAACTCCCTAAGGTTAACTACGGTGAGAGTGAGGATTAATCTACATGTCATACCCTATTTGCGGACATTGTTACTATATGAGAACCCACTTACCATTGCAACATAGTGTGGGTTGGTGCATACCTTCGGAGAGACGGTGCCTAACAAATATGACTTCTCCCGTCATAAAGGCCTTCATAATCATTGTCTTCTTTAGAGCTCAAAAATAACTTCGAAGGTTTTTAAAAGTGTTCACACAACTATGATATTGATTAGATAAGACATCGATTAAAGTACAAGAGTCATGAGCGTTATGTTAAAATCGAGAAAGAATCCTTGAAAAATATTCTTTAGTTGATTTTAGGATACTGTATATGGTAATTTTTCTTGTCTTAGCTAGGGTGATACTCGAAAATCTAGCAGGTTAGTTAAAAAATAGGAGTCTTCGACTTTATAATCTAAAAAGAAAATGTGAAAATCCATAATTCTAAGTCTAGTTGAAAATGTGTTTTTTTAGCTTAACTCATTAAAATGAGGCAAGTATTAAAAACACTATAATTCATGAGTCCCACATAGACTAAATTTGAGAAGATGGTCCTATTTAATTTGGCTTGAAAAACTCTTCAAGCTTATGAATTTTTATGATTTTATTCCTTTTGCTTATGTTATGCTTTTGAATTTTGGAAATTGTTTTATTTTTCATCCAAAAACAAGTTGGAAATTGTTTTAAAAAGTAAACCTTGTCTCACAGAGTCACAGTATCTCATCCTCTATTTTATTTGTAAAATAATGCTGCTACTCTACATAGCATTAGGATTCAGGAGCCTTTAGTTTTGGCAAAAACATGTCCTAATAGGAATAGTTACATTTGGTATTTACACTCCAATTTTGTTATCAGTGAACCATCCTATTGACAAGAAATGGGTTCAACTCACTACAATATACATCAATAGCTCTGGAGGTAACTCGAGCACAAGACCTTACCCATAATCAGAGCCTTAAATCACTCAGACAATGAGACGATGATACTCGATCAAAATGTGAATTCTAATAAAGTAAAGATCAAGAACTCGGTTTCCTATGATCAGTCAGTACATGAAATTCATTGAAATCCCAAGTGTCAGAACTCAGAATCCATTACTGACCACTGAACATACTACTTATAACTTCACTTTTAGATCAATCCATACAATAATAAACTAAATTTTCTGTTGAGAAAGCACTACCAGCACTGATATATTGCAGATTTAATTTCCATTGTAACTAGAAAGAAGTATATTACATACTCATTGGACACCACATAAACCAGATACAACATGCACTTAATTCAGTTCAAAAGACTGAGTGTGCTCAAGCTAGACTTGGCATTGCCTGGGATTTTGGGAGATGGGTTTTGTTGGAACAATGGGAGTGAGTGAAGAAACTTGCAGTTTGGGCAGGTTGGGGAAGATTTTGAGAGAATCACAAGTAGATGGCAATTCAAACAAGCCAATGCTACCATGCTGCTGCTGCTCGAGTAATTCTGCTTTTTCTTGTTCTCTCCGTCTCCGAGCCAACCAGAATTTCTGTTGTTGTTGCTGCTTTTCTCAGATAGATCACAGCTTGATATGTTGAGTTCAAGGTCCAGTTTCTGCTCCTTAGGCCACCTCCAGCTCTTGCTCGCCGTTTTTCTGTTCAGATAATACATCCTACCCGACTGCAAGCAATTCAAGATTCATCAATTGATCTTTAGTAAAAACAATCAATCCATGCAAAGAATATATATATTTGTGCGTACCTCAAGATCAAGACATTGCTCCCAGTCAGGTGGAAGAGGGTTCTTGAATTGAAGATCAAGACTGGCATGGTGATCATGATCATCTGAGTAAATTAGCTTCCTCTTCTTGCAACTGTTTGTGCTGCTAGTAATGTCATCAACACAATGAGTTGTTGGAGCCAGAGAGAGCTCTGGGAACTCCATCTTCTTCCTCAGCTGATGCAGGAGCTAATGGCATTGCTGCTACTATATATCATAAAAGAGAGGAAAGAGAAACAAACCAGAAGAGGAAATTTTGGGAAAAGGGAGTGTAGCATAGGACATGAAAATTCCCCAGTTTTGGATAGAAAAGAGTGATGCAAGAGGAGGTGAGGCTTCTTAAATTGGGTTCATGAAACACATTAAAAGAAGGGCAGGCCAAGCATTTAAGTTGGCAAGTAGAGATCACTTAAATGCCCCAAAATCCTACTACTACCTTCCACAACATTTAATACCAACCTACACATGCATCACAGCCTCTCAACACAACTCTTAGGTTTAACAACAACAAAAATCTCAGACAAATTACCCTATAGCTTATTGCTGTTCTCTGCTTCACAAATTTAGGCATGTATCTTAACTATCTGATATCAAATTCAAGAACAGTACAATTTTGCATCTTGAATTTGAAAAAAGAAAAATAAAAGGTAGGCCTTGTATGCTTTATTTACTGTAACTTAGCTGTGCTTGCATTCACTCAACTGTTTCTCAACTGGTTAATGAAGTCTTTGGTGTAAATGCTGTCAAAGAGAGGTGAGGATGAGAAATATGGAGGTTTGAAATTTGAAGTACAAAATTGAGAGAGTGTGTGTTAGGTCAGTTCTAATTAATTAGACCTCACATATACTTGTCCATTAAATGTATCATTATCAGGAAATGTAGTTGCGATAAAACTTGGTAGGAAGAGTTTTGCTGCCCTCGTGGTCCTTCCCGGTTCGAATGGCGATTGCCTTAAAAGTGTTGATCCCGTGCTGATCGTGGACCCACACGCATGAACATCCACAGTATAATTAAGAAAATAAAGTCATGCAATAGCCTAATTAGCCTAATGGTAAAGGTGTTTATAGTATGGTTTTCTTGTTTTGCAGTATGATTGGGATAAATCTTTCACTTGCATGCTGGACTTTCTGGTGCATAAATTGGGTGTTTAATTGGTTATTTACTACTAGGAAATCTTTCATTTTCTTGTTGTGGTTGGAAGCATTGATTAGCTGTAGGCTAACACAAAATTTGCAGTAAATGAGGAAGCAGTGACTGCATTTATGCACTCACAAAAGAAGGTACAAACTTATGTGCAACTTAGTTTCCTCAGTTGTATCTGCATATGCAGTTTGGGCTGACAGATTTTCAGGTACCATTAAATTTCATTGCACTCTAAAAAGGTACTGTTAGTAGATTAATACACTTGAATAATCAACAGAATTAGCAATGACTCCATCTTTCTTCACAGAATACCAGAGTCAGATTTAGAGTATCATGCTCTGTTTATGTAGAGCTTGTGGGTACAAGATGACTACATACACACAAATAAATACAAAATCCTAATAGGATCCTATTCTACTATACTAACACTTCTCAAACTCAAAGTGGTTGAACATAAACCATCTCGAATTTGTCACGAAGCTCACTAAACCGTCCAGACAACTGAGCTTTAGTGAAGACATTTTGTTATCTAGTCACGAGATGCAACCGAAATAATAGTTGAAGTGTCTTGAGTAAGGTGCTAGCGAATGAAATGACAGTCATTTCAGATATGTTTGGTGTGTTCATAGAACACATCATTATGAGCAATCTGAATAGCATTCTGATTGTCGCGGTAGAAGTAAGGGAGCACTAAACCGTCTAGACAACTGAGTTTTAGTGAAGACATCCACTATCTGGCCATGAGATGCAACCGAAATAAGTGTCGGAGTGCCTTGAGTAAGGTGTTGACGAATGAAATGATAACCATTCCTAACATGTTTAGTGCGTTCATAGAACACGTCATTACGAGTAATGTGAATAGCACTCTAATAGTCACGGTAGGAATAAATGGGGAGCTAAGAGGTGCTTACCAGTGCCAACAAGAACAATAAATTTGAGCACCTCACCACACTCCAACACTTGGGTTGTTGGAGATATCAATCCATTGAATGATGATTTTTAATGAGTCCTACCGCTCTGTGGACACATCTTTCTTCTTATTCATCTCCAATGGCTTCCCAGAAAGAAGAAAGAAACTCAAACACAACACAGTTGAACAGTGTTTTCAACCATTTCTCTAAACATTACACTACACTACAAGATTGATGAACATCTAGATATAAAATAATCAATATAAAATATTTATTAATAATATAATTAATTGAATAATTCTCAATCTTGCAACGGGAAAGAAGAATTCCGCATTTGATTCGTTTACAATCCACGTTCTAAAAAGAAACGTTTCGAAACGGAGATCGCTACCTAGCGTTTTTTTCGGAAACTTAGAATTGAATTGATGTCTTTAAGACTGCAATGAATATTTTCCAGAAACAGGCCCCTTCAATCAGCAGATGACTATAATTGTTACGAGGGTGTTTCCTCATAAAGGGTTAGTAATAACTTTCCAAATTAGCTTTTGGGACCACCTTAAACAGGAACCAGTTTGATTGATTGATTGAGAACAACTTTACAAAACAGCAATTTTTGATGAATTAATTCATTTCTGAGTGAAGATCTGTGCCTATAATTAATGATGATTTAATGTGCATCTCTGCTTATACTTTTGCTATGAGAATTGAATTCAAAGTAATGCCATAGAGTTTTTCAGCACCAAGACGAAACCAAACAAAGTTATGTCTCCCGCTTCCAGGACGTCTATCAAAACGTTCACGATGTCACAATCAGGAAACTCCAATAATAACATTTACGAACGATTTGTGTTCAGGGTCCAGGCTGACCAAGTCCCTCTTTATGAATCCAAGCCTTCCCGGAAAAATGACGGAGTTGAAGAAAATGACACAAGACTACATTGAAATGGAAGACTTTCAGAGACTCGAAGACGAAAAAGGAAGGAAAGACCAAGTCGGAATAAACTAGAAGCGTGCAGTTTCGGCACAGAGGAGAGGGAGCAACTAGAAAATGGGAGAGCTGAAAAAAAGAAATCCTCAAGGGCGTAACGACCAAAACCCATAACGGTTCTTGACCATCACAAACCTGTCAACGGACAAATCTATAATCTTTGAAAAGAACAAGCAGCAAGGCCATGAGACATAAAACTGCATCGACTTGAGAAATGAGGACGAGAGAAGAATCCGAGTAGACCTGAGAATATATGAAGTCTAACCTACTTAGCAAAATGAAGACTACATAGAAAAAGAACCCCAACAAAGGAATAGAACAAAACCAAAATACTAAAATACTAGGTTAGAGGTAGAGGAAAAATTCATACACAGGTACACAAAAAAGCCGAGGATGAAGCTACCGACAAAAAATCCAAGGCTACTCAATCCCGACCACACATTTCACATTTCAACACAAACTTTTGCCACTATATTTTAAATTAAACAAAACTATATATCGCATGTGTATGAACAACAAAAGAACAAAGTTAAAGAGGAATACTAATTCTGGCAACCACTAATTTGTCACCAAAAGAAAACTTGGGCATTAAATAAGTATATTAAAAAGAACATGAATACTCAAATTCAAACAAAATACAAAAAGAATAATTTGTCACAACTGGTCACGCTTTTATTTATCGTATCAATTTAAACCTGACTGGAAAACTATTAGTGCTACGTAAAATTAGTAGTATTATTGCTGTCTGCCGATTTCTGAAGATAGATTGTTAATTACAGTATAACAAGTACAAGAAAGAAACACATACAAAAGATAAAGAGCAAGAAAAGGTTGATTGGATGCACGCAGATGTTCTGTGATTGGCTCAGCTCAGCTAAAGCTCCTTTTCAGGCCACCAAGAAGCTGCAAAATTGAAGCAAATTGAAGTACTAATACTAGTTTAGTTTATCAACTACTTTATATTATTAGTACAAGCAGATGGAAGAAAAACGGCCACGAAAATAGCATCAACATAACGCACCTGGACAGGATACTTTATAAACCATCCAACAACTGGAATATGATACAGAAACGCAGTGATTGATGGCCCAAAACCACTACACAAACAAACATCAATGCAACAAAAAAGTTATGAGCAGCATTGTCCGGCTAAGAGACTAGAATTAGGACAGGACCAAAAACCAACCTGAAGATAACAAAACAGCCATATATTTCCAAGATTATACCAACTATTGGCCAGCGAACAAAGATGAAAAAGAGCCCCAAAAGAAAAGAAGCAGAACCCTGCACAAGAAAGGAGAAGATCAATATAAATAAACCCATATCCAAAGACTCTATTTAAACACAACATAATTAATAGGGTGTCTCGTTACAGGTTCACACATGCATCATCATTAGGATTTCAAACAAGTGGTATACTTTGGTGTTTCCAAACTATCTTTATCACATCCAGCATCTCAAGGTAAATGGCAACACAGAATGAATATTTTATCTACTACAAAACATCAATCACAAACTCTAATGAACAGAAGTTTTCCACATAGCAGAACGCACACGTTTTTGTCAAAGCTTGTACATATGCTAAGTTTTCTACATTACTGTATTCACTTAATCTGGTGCAATCAGTATCTACAATGCACCTTGTATCCTTTTCCAAATAACTTATGTGAATGCAGTTCTGATCCACCCTCAACCACAGACCGAAAAAAAATAAAAAATAAATGAAAGAATAAACTTTGCAGAAAAACAGGTCAAAATGGCTAAGTATAGGATCTTCCTCTGAAGTACCCTGTAGTTCGCTCTGTTAGTGAAAAGGTTCCAAGTAGATTTCCAGCCAAGCAAAATGGCTACCCCTGTCAAGCATAATATCTGTTACAGAATCACAGAAGTTACAGAGTTTAGTTTTCAATGTTAGAATGAAGTCATAAACTATAGTAGTGCAATATAGATTCCTTACATTAGCTAGGGCAAGCAACCCCCGATCGAAGAAAAGAATTACACCAAGAAATGAGAAAAATAAGCCAAAACCAATAAGACCCAACCCAACCCCTGCAAATCAAACCAATATTCTCAAGGTCACAAGCATGACAAACTCACAAACCAAAAAATGAGTGGAATCAAAAGACAACACAATACAGCAAAGTCAACTCAGTATGTTCCAAATTTTGTTGGTGAAACCTGGAAATCTTCTTTATAAAGTCATTATAGAGAATCCATGAATCAGATAAGAAAAGCAAAATGTGATCCGGAAAAACATTGTAGAAGGGCTAGCAGTACTTTACAGTACATGGCAGTCAACAAACAATTAAACAAAGGTAATTGCTTCGTTTGAGATAGACTGTAACCATGTAAATTATCCACACACCCAAAAAATTTAAAATGGTATCTTTTATAATCAAGTGAACACTAATTGGTACGAGAACAAATGGTTACACATACAGACATACATGCAAAAACCTCGCATTTGGAAAGAATGGTGCTTACTTTGTTGATCATTTAGTTCAAACGCCATCTGGATGGTTGCAGTTGCTAATCAGTACAGAAAACAGGATGCACCTTGGATAAACTGCAAAGAATCATGAATAATCTAAACGCCAAAATTAGATCAAGGAAAAGTCTTTTCGAATCAAGGTCACCAAAATTGCATGCCATTACATTATTGAAATTAGATTTATAACCTCCATCCACCTATAATTTTTTTGAAAGAACGATATACTCCCTTTGTCCCAAAATGAGTGTCCACTTTCTCTAAAATAATTTTCCAATAATGAGTGTCCACTTTCTATTTTATTTGGCTAGTTATGCATCAAGTACTAAGAATATCCCTAAGATAAATTAGTTAGAGCCTCATTAGTTTGTTACAACAAGTGCACATGAGAGTGTAAGGGGGAAAGCTTAACTCTAACTAACTCATCCTTGATCTTTACAAAAATAGGAGTAACACATAAGAATAAGAAAAATTTGTTTTCTCTACTACTGAATATGAAGACTGAAGTATCGGTGGATTCTAATCGCTACACTCTTAACTAAAAATTAGACATGTCAAACCCTCAATGCAACTATTAACTCAAAATAAACATATGCGAAACCTAACTCTTTGCTATGATCATGCTTACTAATTTACACAATTTATATTTGTTTATATCAGGGCAGAAATCCTGTTGTTTCACATGAAGCATGAATAATCTGATGTGCAACTTTAGTTCACAAGAAAGAAATAGAAATCTTTGTACAGCAAAGAAATGGACATACTGTATATACCTCTTAATAAGAAAACAGAATATGAAGATGAAGAGGAAAGTAGGCAGATTACAGACTACTTTATGACACAAGAAAAGAATACTTTATGTACAACAAGGTTCAATATCCCAAATAAGGCAGACTTCACACTATCACAATTGAACATCAAGTTCTGAAAACATTAGATGACCAAGAAGTTGCAATAACACTGGCCTTTAAAAAAGAAGTTAGACAATTTTATCACTTTAAGTGTTAAATTTGATAATTGGCATACATAGAATGGCTTGGGCTTCCCATACTAAAATGTAAACCTTGTCTATGGGGTTTCTCTTGGACCATCATATGTAAATCATCTTTATATTATATGTAACTCATTTATTTCATATTTATCTAATGCGAGACTTTATCACCCACTTCAACATTTTCCCTCACGTGCGAGTCTCATATTTTTCTTTTATCGATTTCATATTTATCCAATGTGGGACTTTATCACCCACTTAAACACTCCCCTCATGTGCGAGCCATAAATTTTTCTTTTATCAATAAGCTCGACACGTGCACAATTGGAAATCTTTTAAATCAACACCCCTCCTCATGCGCAAGTCCGTTATTAATTTGCACAGGTCTTCTTCTTGCCTTAAGGTAGAATTTTAATGATATTTAATCAGGGTGGCAGCAAGACTCGAACTCGTGACCTTAAGGTCATGTTACATTTCAATATTGAGTTACATACAATGGTTTGGGACCCAATATTGAAATTAAAAGCATGACTCGAACTTGTGACCTCTTAATCAATCATAATCATTTTGACTATTGATAGAATCTCATCCCCATAATCATAATGTACAATAGTACGTTTTAAAGTGGTTTCGTTACATTCCTAGGTTAGTGTAAATTTTGATTGAAAGAACCGTATTATATTTTTGAAAAGTGAATCAGTGATTAGCATAAGCTCAAGTTCTATTTAGTATTTTAGTTACTGAAAAATCATTACATATTACTAAACAAAATAAAAAATATTGCAAGGTTTCTATTTCCCTACTCTCTCCTTTATCATATCTTAACTTCCAGCACTTCACAAAATAAAAAAACTGTGGGCCAAAGCTATGTTATCAGTTTGTGCTTTTTCATCTATGTAAACCAAACCCTTCATCCATAAATGACACTACTTTCCTGATTAAATTTAATGTTGATAATTTACATTCCCCTTGCTCTCCAAATTCCAAAACCAATCTGGAATTTCTATTCATATTGAAATGAGGCAACAAAGAATGAGTTGGCCTTCCTCATCTATTCTGACATTACTAAGCTAAACCAACTAAATACACAGCACTGAAATGTTCTCAACCCGTAACCATAAGAAACTAAAACCCTAATCACACCACATATCTGATTGGCTATTGTGGCACAGCTAATAAAAACATAATGAAAATGATAATTCCTCTCTTCTTCTTTTCCTTTACTAACCCTAAACTGTGATCACTGGTTGTCAATTTGCTGAGAAAAGGATCAAAAGAGTAAAGAATGAGCGTTAAGGAAGGATCATATGATTCACTTCACCAAATTGTTTCATTATTCACTTAATCATTTTCTTTATGGATTCCAACCTAACACCTATTTTCTTGGCAACCAAACAGATTCGACAATAGAAAATACAGCAAACAGATTCATATAAAATACGGAGATGAAGTTAGTAAGATAGAGAGAGAGAGGAAAGAAGTACCGGACGAGCATGGAGTATCGGTAATTTCGGTCTGTCGGATTTGGATTTAGACACGACACCAAATCTGAGCAAGCACTAGCATGGCTCAACGTTCAACTTGAAACGACACACAGATCTCCCCAAATGCAAAGCACTATACCCAACTTATTTTGGGCCGCAAATACGGGCTTCATGGATTTATTTTCTAGGATTAATAGTAGATATCCCTATGTAGTTGTCGCTTAAAGAAGCACCGATAAAATGAACCCGACCCGTCAAGTACTTGAAATCCAACTCATTTTTAGGTGAGCTCGGGTCTGAACTTGTCAACCCGAAAAAATTGGATCGGGTTCGAATATGCTAAAAAAAAACAATGTGTTTTATGTTTAAAATATGATCCGACCCGAACTGAACCAAACTTTTGCCACCTCAAACATAAAGCAATTGTGCATGACTCGTTACATACATATGATAACTTAGTTGTTGGAATATTGTATTAAAAGAATAAATGAGAACTTCAACTACAAGTTTGAGCTTTTAGTTGAGTTGGTTCTCTAACATGGTATCAGAGCCTGAGGTCATTAGTTCAAATCCTGACACCCCAAAATTTGTATAATTAAATTCTTTACATATTCTCTCATTGGGCTCTCTATCTTCTATTATCGGGCCTACTATACAACTCTTCTTTGGTCCTTCTATATAACTTTTCATCTAATCATTCAAGTCTATTTGGGCATTCTAACTTCTCTTGTCGGGCCACCCGCAAAAGTTAAAATCGGGAATGAGCTCCTATCTATCTCTTCGGGCCCCCTTGGGCATTCTATCTTCTCCTATCGGGCCACCCGCAAAATGTTAAAATCGAAAAATAATGTGTAAGTTGATTGGATGGAAAATAAATTATCTCATTAATAACTTGACCGAACCACAATACTTCATGTGTACAATTTGTTTTATGATCAAAAGGTATGCGCAAAAAATAAATAAGAATGTAGTGATATCATATTTTTAGGATGGTAATCATTAGATTATCATGTCACTCTATACTCCAACAAAAATGTACAAAATTTGAATTTTTTTAGCATTTTCCTAATATTAACAAGCTTTATCTTATATACTTAGTGTATTCAGTAATATTCAAGATGAACACACTGCATATTGAACTATTTCACTGTTTTGGTTATTGTCAGTCAATAACAAAACTAGGGGCTTAAAGAGCCTAGTTTTTTAATTGGGTTGATGAATATTTCATCAGCATATTCTTTTCTTAATTATAATAAAACCAAATGATTCCAATTAGGGTTAGGTGGGAAGATTTATTATTTTGAATGAAGTCAGTGAAAAAAATAAAATCTGAGCCAAAATGTTCAAGAAGCTGCCTTTTTTTGTCCATAGCTAATGAAAATATCATAAATTCATGTGGGGAACCATGTACGTAAGTGCAATTAGTAATGGTACATGTCAAAAAACCTTTATTAAATTAAATTAATTATGTAGACACATCATTTAATCTTGTACACCAAAAATTTATAATTAATATAAATAGTTGCTGATTGCTATAAATGACAAGTGTTGGTTGAGACACATCAGTCATGATTTGTATGTATGTCTATATATTCCGTTAGAAAGTGGGTAGAAGAATGATAGAGGTGTAAGTTAATGGCCTAATGTCAATGACATGGCTGAATTTTTAGGCAAGACATGCAGAAATTTATAAGTTTCATAAGATTTTTTCAAAACATCAGATTTAAGATATAGGCCTGCTTTTTTTCTTCTAAGAAAATATTAATTTTCATTAAATAGATTAGTGACTTACATACTCAATTACAAAAAGATCTGACATAGAACCAAATATTACAGTAACTTGATTCGCATCTTGCACATGGAGAAATTTTCTTTGGTTGCGAGCCGCATTGCAATGTCAAAACTACCCATAAGTTTAATTGATGCGATAATTTCATATGTGAAAGACAATACTCTTAAAACGAGAGTTAATAGAGGCATCATACACAATTAATTTCTACGCATGTTGGATTACCAAGCGAGTCTGGTGCTCAAGGTATGCTATTGGAAACTAATTGCTCCTGAAGCTTCCTAGAATTCTTTTGAATCTTATGCATTATTAGACTCTCATCGAGAGCTATAATGATAGAAAAATGTGTGTTGTTCCCTTTTACCCTAAAGATGAGGTAGTAAGAGAGATCAAATTGTTCGAGCATGGTGGGGGTTTTTCCATTGTGTATGGATTCAACATTTCATGTGAATGAGGTGCACGTTGGGAGACTTTAGGTACCTTGCGGTCATTTTCATGGTTTCTCGAGACATGTACTTTAAAGTCTTTGTATTCTTTATGCAGTGAGCATTCATATCCATCTCGGTGTGCCTTTGGTCTATTCTTTGGTAAACTCAATATGTCCTTATTGGATATGCGCTCTCTAGGTAAAAACTTGACCCACATAAAGGATGAAGATGCAGTATGTTCTCGCATAACTTGTGAAAAGAGTTGATTAGAGGTTGTGATCTATTTCACAACAAGTTGTATTATATCAGGAGGAGTTGATCCGATCGTGATATACTGTACAAATGAAGTTATACGATGTATCGATTTTCTAGCAAAATATGTACATATGTTGAGGTGCAATTTGATTCAGGTAGAGCTGCTCCCACAATTCTAGGAGGGGCATCTTCTCCCTTATGCGAGAACCCGTCCTTATTCCCAACCTATCGTGCATTGAGAGGGGGGGGGGGGGGGGTTCTCAATGATAAAATCCACATTTATAGTGGTCTCCAAGAAACATAGACTGTACATTTAAGAGGACTTTGAGGTATATAAAATGTAGACTTGGAAGATCTCCAAAGCCTCCAAAGAACACAGTGAAGATATAAAGAAATATTCAAAAAAAAAAAAAACACACACAATGAAAATCCAAAGAACACCAACAATGTTTTTCGTTGGCCTTTAACTAGTTAAATGAAGACCATTGAGTTGCATTAGAATTCCTCTCTAGTGTGATAGTAAGACCTTAGAGTGTGAATCATGTGTAGTGTAGCAATTGTGTCTAATGAGAGTTATAATGTGTAAACCTTAGGCCCCAAACATGATATTTATAGGAGCAACTACTATTTGAGACTTGCAGTAAGTTCAGGGGTTACAATATAGTCAGGATACCCTTAGTTATGTCCAATTTGGATGTGACCTAAATCTGGACCAATATACACATAATTGAGTTGCCTAGATGAGACCATCAACTATGGAGACGTTCTTCATGGCCCGCGGCCATGCGCTAGCCTAGACGATGGTTATGTGTGTTTTTTCTTGTGGGACCCACTATTGGCACTAATGTTATGTTTTTTCGGGTTTGCATTTAAATGTGTATATCATTAGATTTTTTCACGACAAAAAATGTACTAAATATAATATTTAAATATTGTAAACACTTCATTTTCACATCTCGTTAATATATATATATACATACATATATACATATAGAGAAAGAGATGATTAACTAATTGGATCTGGGTGGGTCGCTTCGCTTCCACTAATTCACTTGAGTGGATATGGATGCAACTTAATAAGATGTAACACATTTTTTTTTTTGAAAGATATGAAACATCTTGATAATATTTTAGTTAGTTATTTTCAAAATTTTAGTCGTATTATTTTAAATTCTTTGTAAGTAGTTGGATATAATATTTAAAAATTTCTAAAAATTTCTACAACTTTATAATATTCAGACCAACAACAACCAATATCATGTATTTTGAATTCCAAGAATCTTAGATATTTCTTTTTCTTTCTTTTTCATATAATTTACTCTTATGAAGGAATGGAACTTCATACTTGTCTTTATCACTTTACCTTTCAAAATCTAGTTGGGAAATGATGGCAGAAGTTCAACTGAGACTCAAAATATATGTAATGACATGTAAACGGAATATACGGATTAATCGTTATATTAGTCTAGATACATGCTCATTTTGATCTAATATATGTTTCCAAATGAGAAAAGAAAATTATCTAGAAAAGCATGGTGAATTACTTGCATTTGCTTGTATATGAATTTTCCTCATTTTGTATTGAATGTCAACATCGTCATATAGAGACTCGAACTCCAGAATTCACAACGGTGATTAAAGCGATTTAATTGTTGTGATAATATACATTTTTTTAAATATAGTTCATACAACAACATCGTAAATAATTATCTGCTCTTATCATTTATATTTGAAATACTTTATCATACAATATCGACTCGAACTTGAGACGCAACGAGATCTAAATGTTCCTTAAACCACTGGACCCTTGTGATATAATGTTAAACATACCAAGTACATACAAGTTGGGTTAATTTGTGGGGTATGATGTGATGTCGCTCTTATAAATATTTCTAGACTCTGAAATGTCACTATTGTTCTTTACCGATATTCTCCAAATGACCCTACCTCTCATAAACAAGAGGATACGAGTTTAGATAGCTTTATCCAGTTATTTATTTTATTTTATCTTATTTTTTGGTTACTTGCTGGCATGTTAAGTTGAAATTAATTATTTTTTGGGGTCAAAATTTAACAACATTCGGTACCTAATACAAAAGACTAATTAGTTAGCAGAATCAGTAGGTACTAGAAATTTGTGCTTATCCTTTTCTTAATTTCTTGTATTCTATGCTTTGGAAACTTCATGAGAAAGTAAACGAATTTGGCCTATATTTTCATTGCACGTGTCCTTCCTTAGTTTACCATTTGTGAAATTATATACCATCTTATAAGCTTGTTTCAAGGCATAAAATTAAACTACTAAAATTGAAGCAAAGAATGTAAAAATACAAACAGAAAAAATGTTCACAAATACAATTCAACTCATAAATTAGTTAAATTAACATTTATCAAAATATAAAATAACATTTAAATATAAAATCTAATATTTGTATTCATTTTAAGAGTGGTGGTAATAAAGAGCATATAAGAGCTTGAAATTAATTAACATGTCACACCTATACCACTGAATTTGTAAGCATAGAGTGCCGACTAGATTTAATTCTTTTATGTATTGTTTTTTGAAATTTATTGTCCTCAAATTTAGGGTTTAAGTTTATGATGATTCATGGTTCACTATTTATGACAAATTCATAGTTTATTATTTAAGACTTATGATATATTTTATTTATTGTTATATATCTACTATTAATCATCACTAAAAGTATTTGTAAGAATGATTTATCGGAAAGTCTCTTAATTATATCAACGTTGCATCAAATGTTTACTTTACTTGTTTGACGTTCTAACGTTTTATTTTTTAAATAATATTGTACGTTTGGATAAGACACTTATAATTAAAATTAGTGACGATTAATAATGGTTTATTATTTAAGACTTATGGTATACTTTATTTATTGTTATATATCTATTAATACTTATCATTATAAATCTTTGTAAAATTATTAATCAGAAAGTCTCTTATATCGATGGTACATCAAATGATTACTTTACTTGTTCAACATTCTAACATTTTTTTAAAATGTTGTACGTTTGGATAAGACACTTATAATTAAAATTAGTGAGTTATTGTTGGCACATTATTGGTATAGTTCCAATATTGATATTTAGAGAAAGACGTAAAGGCCTAAATACATGCTTGAGGATTGAGGATGCTCCCAAGGGAAGACCAGAAGTAGAAGCAAATAAGAGCATCTTGTTGATTAAAGAAACATATAAATCATGGAAGAAGACAAGGTGGCTAGGGCTATTTTGTATAAAATATTGTGAATGTGAGTGATGCGATAAGGTTTGTTGGAGGCGGCTACAAGGCAAATTGTGGGGACTATCTTTTAAAAAAATAGCAAGTGAATATATAGAGAAGCACAAGAACCACTAGGCTACATGATTGAAAAAGCCATGTGTCAAGAACGCAACTCATGCCCTGACCATGCACTCTCTCAATCTTGTCTTTGTGTGTAGTGTTCTATGCATGACATTTTGTTGTTTAAGCATCTTGTTGTGCCCACTCCTTGGATCTTTTATTTTTATAATGCTCACATTGTTTTGTCACATTGCAAATTCGTAATTCAAAGATGACAACGTTGCCTTCAATCTTGATAGACTGATTGTGAAATACAAATCATGAGATTCTGTGGTGTTGGTATCCTCAAAGTTCACTTATTTATCTTTTAACTAAAAGTGAGTTTCACTTGATTCTTGAACCACTTGTTATACACCATAACTCTTGTAAAACTAATATTGTCCTTGTTTAATACATGCACGCTCTAATTCACAAGAAGTACGGCCAAAATCTCTATGAGGGCCTAGACATTCACTAACGGGTTGAATGTTCGAAACTCATTACATGATTGATCATTTAATTACAACTTATCTGAGCTGGTCTAACTAATTTATCGACCAAATTTGTACTAACCAATGAAGAAGACGATCCAAACGACCTTCATTGTGTCAAAACGCAACTTACCATCGTTTCACTAATCTACATGTAGGTCAAAACACATTGTTTAACTAAAGTTGTTTCTTCGACCAAACAACACATTAACATACGAAATTAATAATGCATGAATTATATATTAATAATATTTTCATAATAAATCAGTTAGTATCTATTGAGTTTACTTAGATATCATAAATCAAAAGAAGACCATTTATTTTGACAATGAAAAAGTATTTGAATTAGTTTCACCCGTTGGAAGCATAGCAAATAGGCATGAGATTGAATGTTAAATGTAGTTGTGATTGGCCAACCTTGATCTCTTTTGTTTGAACCCTCTAATTTATTTGTTAAATTAAACCCATTTTTGTATCCATTAATCTATATCGAAAATTGAAGATGAACCCATTCAATTTTACTATCAAATTCAGAGAGAGAAACATTGACTTGCAATCTTGATTGTGAAATGACACCTATAAACTCTGCCTCTGAATTTGTTTATCTATATCCATTTTGTTGTTATATATTAATGACAATTATTGAGTTGCACCAAAATTCTCTGTCCCTCCTTGGGAAAGTCGTCGACGTACCCAACACCGCCCATGTGTACATTGATCCAACAAATCATATATAAATTAAATTTCAGAAACTTCCCAATAATGCCTATATATACACTATTTTTCATTTGGATATTTCTAAATTCTAATTGATTGTTTTTTTTTCTCTCTCAAAGCTGTGATGCGATGAGCAGAGAAAAGAGATTATGATATCAAAATATTCCTCATTAAATCAAATTTTTGATAATGCATGTGATGTGAGTACTCGTGCCAAGTTGCTATTTGTTTTAAATCCAACAAGTCAATTCAGTTACATGTTACACTATAGTGTTCTTGATCTATGATTAATTTTTAAAAATGACCTAATTAAATCTAGTCATTTATAATTAAGAGGAAAAATAGCTTAAATTAGTAATAAATGTTTGGAAAGATGACCATTATTATAAAATGAAATTTGTGGTCCATGCAAGAAACAAAATCATATTCAAACAAACACAAAGAGCTCATGAAAATGAATTCTTTTTATTTTTATTTTTATTTTTATGGAGGAGCAGGTAGCTACTTTGAAAACAAAATAGATCACCACATGATCCACTGGTTGATTTGTGAGAATTTGACAGTGAATAAACATAGATCAGCCTATATATATTGAAAACATTTTTATTGCCAGAATTGGGAAATAAATTCTATAGTTGCTGACAGTGTAGAATTGCACTATTGAATTTTTATTTGCTCTATCTACTTTTTTTTCAACTTGTTTCTTTTGTCTCTCTCTTTTCTTCTTTTTGCATTACTACATGGATCCTACATATATACTTTGGAATGTTTTGTGTTGTTTTTATTGAATTCGTGCTCTGTTTTAATTGTGTGTGGAGTTGTGGACCTGTGAGTTGTTGATATGTTGGTGAGTAGGGCTCCCCTTGCAATTGCATAGTTCTTTTCCTTTTTATATCAAATATACTTTCACAAGAACTGACTGTATACACAAAAGTGAAAAATATGCAAATTAAATTCAAGTTTGTGGTGTAGTTAAATCCAAGAGATTATGTCAAATTATAAGAGTCCAAAGTCTCTAGGGTTTAGGTAGATAAGTTGTTATATGAGTAGCTAGCAAGAAGTTTCCAAAAGCTTTACTTGTGAAACTTGGCTACTAGTATATATATATTTATATATTTGCATTGTGCCAAAGATGTGGAATTGTATATTTTCTATATTCTTAATTAATTATTTATAGAGAATATTGACACATGTATTTGGTAGAACTATTAGAAATGTTTAGGGTAGAAAATATGAATGTTTCAATGTTATAATACATTTAATCGTATATAAAAAAATAATTTAAACGATTGAATTTGTTGGATAATTTTTTAAAAAAAGTTAAAACAAAGTTTTAACAATTATAATGAAATCTTTACAACATTGAAAATTCTCCATTTCCTACCATCACTATTTGCGTTTCTTAATATAAGTACGTGTGAAAAGGATACATTAAAAAGTACTTTTTCATTGTTTTTTTGGCTGAAATATCATTATGTACACCGAAGAAAAATGCATCATCAAATACAACTAAGATGATAGCGATACATAAGAAAACTAGACCCATATCAAGAAACCATGCATGGTTGTCATGTAAATAATTAGTAGAAACATAATATAAACTCATCACATATTAAGATTCAAGAAAGCATTATTATGTGCAAGAAAAATAGACCCTAAACCCTAGACTTATATTTATGCAATAATTATAGTGTAAAATAATAATAATAAATGTCTTGATATGATTTGTTTTGAGGTGTAAAAGAGAGCACCTTAAACCCTAGACTTATGTTCAAATGTAGTTTCAAGCCTTGAGGCCATGGCATTGCAATTCAAATAGCAGGATATATATATATATAGTAAGTGCAGTAATGGTATATCATCAATGTATTAGTAACCTACTTTTTTGCAGGCATTTATGTAAGATTTTCTTGATTTAGAAAGACAGGTCAAAACCTGGGTGGTAGATGCAGATAATTTTTGGTAAATTAATGGTATGTGGTGGAAGGTGAAATGTCATCTTAAATTAATCCTATTATGAGTGTACAATATGCTTGCAATTAGGTGAAAAATAAATGTAACTTGTATAGATATAGCTAATATTATTTGAAAACAACATAATTAGCTGCTAAAATGGGAATGTTCTTTTTATTATTCTTTCTTCTGTGTAATGTATAGTCCCACAATAATTATAATATATTTGATGGAAATGGAATAGCTAGCTAGAGGTTAATAAGTGAAGTCAGTAGATGGGTCCTATAAAATACAACAACTCTCATCTTCAACATTTGAAATTTTAGAGGTATGCTACTAGACGGCATTGACCAATTAGCATAAGCTAAGCTCATTAGTCATTAGTTTTTCAAGTGTTGTGTTTTGGTTATAGAGACATTTTTTACTTTGGAACCAATAACATGGAGTGACAGCCAATTTCATAATTTAATTATGGGATTAGGTGCTAACCATGGAGATTAAAAGTAGTCCTTATTAGCTAGCCAGTGCCTTCATGGAATGTTGACTTCTACAAACACAATAAGATTATAAGATTAACCTAGTAATAAAATGAAGTTAATTAAATGGTTTTAGGTGATGCTTTATGAGTTAAATATATTGTACAAAATGTTGCATAAGTTATTGGAATATGACACATAATGGATCTTGTGCATAACATTAATTACTATTGAGACTATAATAGAATTCAGAAGAAGATGGAAGAAAATCGGCTTATGAATGGAATCATATAAGCGGTAGATACAAACAAAAGGTTTTGGTTCTTGTCCAAAAATTAATATACTTTTAATGTCGAATCAGGATCATGTAGGACATAAATCAAGTTTTGGGTCGAACTTTTCTTTGATGTCAAGATAATAACTATTAATAGTCATCTACTCCGAAAAAGCGTAGAAAATGAAATATACAATGCATTACATACGTATGTATATTACGTTTCAACCAGATTATTCTATATATCACTACAAGAACAAACTGTATTTGTTATGTATGTAATTTTACTTTTCAAATTTTTAAGATTAGCCAAATTTGCATTTTTAAGAAAATTCTACTAGATAAAATAATTTGCTATGCTTTTATAAATGAAAACTGGCGAGTATTTTAGGAGAGAACAATCGAGATCGACCATGGGACCAAGAATCAGAGAAAATTATCATGAAACCAAACCAGAAGTTGCTCAAAATTTCCCAGCAAAACCTGCAATACTACTCGATGGAACCTCACATGCCAATTCTCTCATTATTGCCTACTAATTCAATGCAGTATTTAAAATATATTATGTCTACAATTTTGTACAGAAATGCAATTCATCAAAAAAAAAAAATGAAACACCTCTAAAAAGTCAAAGACTGTCTAGTAATGGAAGAAAGGTGGCCAATCAACATCCATTTTTCTAAGGCACATGCAACATCCAAATATACCACAATTTTAACATAGTTAAATCCATTTTCTAAGTACCTAAAATGACCCTCAAAACCAACCATTTAGAATTGGCTTGGCCAGCTAGAGCCACTTTCTTTGTATTATTCAAAATCAACTATTTAGAATTGGTCCCTTTGTGACAGCTCTTCTCCAACGACCACACTTAGTATAAATACTCTGTCTTTATGCTCAACTAAACCAAGTCACCACTCACCACCACAACCAAAACCACTACTCTCTTCTTTCTTTTTATAAAACTCTGTGATCTGCGGTCACATTAGCCGGAGGTGGTGAGATTTTCCGGCGAACTGATGACGGCTTCGGGTGGCGGCCCTAGAAAGGGTCGTCTATGGCCTCATTTCTTGATTGTGCCATTGGCCATGGTTGTCATTGCTTTGAGTAATGTTGGTTCTGTTTCGGCTGATGCTTATCCTTATTATTCTCCTCCACCACCAGTTTACAAGTCCCCGCCACCGCCGTCGCCTTCTCCACCACCACCTTATGAGTACAAGTCACCTCCACCACCGGTGAAGTCTCCCCCTCCTCCTTACCACTACAATTCTCCTCCACCTCCTTCTCCTTCTCCACCACCACCTTACCAATACAAATCACCACCTCCACCGGAGAAGTCTCCACCCCCTCCTTACCACTACACTTCTCCACCACCGCCGGAAAAGTCTCCACCTCCACCTTATGAGTACAAGTCACCTCCACCTCCGGAGAAGTCTCCACCACCTCCTTACCACTACACTTCTCCACCACCGCCG
>JAYMTF010001444.1:0-23363 GCA_036897485.1 Pelargonium nanum | reverse complement strand
CATTCAATTGGAATGTCAATTGAAGAAATTGAGATGACACATGTCACTCAATTAGACATGGACTTCTCATTAATATATATATATATTAGATTAGATATTAAAATCCTAAATTGTATGTTTTGTTATATAAAATTTATTTTTATGAAAATGAAAATGACAAGTTTATCTGACTTATTTATATTAAAATAATTAAGTAATTAGATGATAAATTGTATTCCAAATAGTTCATTGATATGATTATCTAATCTTTACCATTACTAATATATATATATTTTTTTTGAAGATAGCCAAAGCTTTATTCAATATCAAGCAAAATACACGCACTAATCGAATTCGGAATAGAACTAGCCGAAAACTCTATACTCTCTGACACAGAATCCGGGAGCCGAGCAAGCTCGTGAGCAACCCTATTCGCAGAGCGTCTAGCATACGAAAAACCGACTCTCTCGAACTTATCAACGAGAGCCAAACAATCCTGCAGCACCAAGTATCCTTTACCATTACTAATAATTAGTTTAAATAAATTCAATGGTTTTCTAAATATGCTTATTATATTAATTAATTACAATAATTTAGTTTAGAAATACACGTAAAATTGTCATATTTCATTCAATTATATAGCCAATTAGAAGTCCAAAATCACACTTGTCATATAATGGGGTATAGCATGGATGGATATATATTAGATATACTTTGCATTTTAGATTTGATGAAAAATGATTGATATCACCAATAATTGGATCCAAATGTTAACTTCAATCAATTATTGTTGCATGTACAATTAAAAAGACATCACATATCATCTAAAGTCCTAGCTATCATGTTGTGCACGTATACAAAATGTAGTAGTATAACGTACAAATTAAAATGTATATTGAAAATGATAAAGAAATAAACAAAAATAAAATAAGACATTATTGATGAACACAAGGTAGGAACTAGGAATAGAATGGTTTGATGGAAAGAGAGAGGCCAATTATTGTCTATGCTCGCGTAGTCGTAGTTGCATGAAAGTCTTGCAAGTATTTGCAAATTATTTGAAAATCATACAATAATTAATATAGTTTCAATAACATACTCTTGGTATACATATGATCCATTTCCACGTTTACATGTAAACAAGCCACTTGTTCAGCTGTTATTTGAGGTGTCAAAGCCTGAAAGAGACGTACAGTTTGTTGGAGAAAATGAAAATCGTATGATTGATTAGCTATAGCCTACAGGGTGAACATTTTAATTACGGGTATATGACTATATGTAGATGGGAACACTATCCAAACTTCACTTATGTTACCAAATTATAGCTGGTTAGATTACCTGTTATGTCAACAGGCAACACGATATACGACACAATTTGGACACATGATGACTAATTTAAACAACACATTTAATATGACTACTTATGTCTTAAAACGATGATATATTTATTTATTTATTTATTAAATTTTTACCATAAAATGAGTATTTTGTTTAATAATTTGGCCCGAACATGAAAATAAAATCATCTCAATTAAGTAAACTACATGATAAGTTACTTCGCCTGTTTTCCTAAAATCTCTCCACATCCGACCAAATGGTATTTGAAGCTACAACGTCTTATGAACAAGTGTATGTCTTGAACTATTGATGTCTTGTTTATATTTCCTATTGCCTTAAAGCCTGTTTGGTAACTCTAGATGTTGCTTCTTTTGCTCCTCCAACAAGGATGTAGAGGCAGCAACCATGTTTGGTAAATGATACCCTCTCTCCTCCTATTTGGTCTTCCAACTAAGCTAGAGGAGAGAGAGCGATTTTGGAGAAGTTAGGGAATGGTAACTGCATCCAAGTATGAGGAAAGAGAAATGATATTTTGGGCCATATTATCCTTATACTTTGCTTGGTTAATGACTGGACTGCCCCCTAAACTATCATCACTCTCATAAATTTGAAATAACGAACACGTTGCTTTCTGGACGAAGAATACTGATTTTGCAGTACTCAAGTGATTTTCATTAGACTTCACAAACAAGCCCTTAGTCAAATGTTGGCGCATTATGCTGACATGGCAGAAAATGGTTGGCGACTCACGACTGGTGACACTGTAAAGTCCCACATTCAATGGGCGTCAACTATACGGAGTTATGACTTATGCGCCTACCTGGCCACCACATGCCCTCTACTGTGGGCCCACGTTTCCCACGTGTCATCCCTCCACATGACGTCACATATCCAGCTGGACCAATCTCACCCACTTTACCAACTTTACCCCCTCTCTCACTATCTTCCGTCCCCAGTTGACAGAACCGGTGACTGAGTCAGCCGGTTCTCTGACTCACGCGACCTCCGTGTTCCAAAAGTTGACCGGCGGCCTAACCACACTGCCCTACTTTTCCCGCAAATTTAGACGTTGTATAAAATCAAACCGTGAACACACTACACCATCTCATTAACCACCAATCTCTCTTTCTCTTCTTTCTTCTTGAGTCCAAATCTACTGGCCAAAGAGCCCTAGGGTGGGCGATTCGTCGGAGATCGATCTCCGAGTGCGATCTCTGTTGCTGATTCTTCTCCGAGGTCATTGCCGGTTAGCGACGACGGCGGAGATATGGTGGCCGACGAAGGAGTGATGGCGCGGCGGTTCTGGATCAAGTTCAAGAGCGAGTCACTGCAAGCCATGTACACTCCGTTCTTCGTGTGCCTCGCCTCTGGCAATCTCGACTTCGAATCGTTTCGCCATTGCATCTCCCAGGATGTTCACTTCCTCAACGCCTTCTCTCAGGCGTGAGTACTGCTACTACTACTCTTGATTAGTTTATCTGTATTTTCTAGATGCTTATATGTTTGAATTCCGCTAGCATTTATGTGTTGTTTTTGGAGGATTTTGATCGGGGATTCTTTTTGTTGTTGTATTGCGGCGGCGATGGGGGTTTTCAGTTACGAATTGGCAGAGGATTGCGCGGGTGATGACGACGACAAGGACGCGATTCGCAAGCTGAGGAAGCGTGTTCTGGAGAAGCTTAAAACGCACGATTCTCTTGTCCAAGTAAGCTTAATCGGATCGGAGTATCAGTGTTTTTCTCTCTCGTTTTTTTAATTCTGCTTCGTTTCCTACTTTCCTAAGTTTCCTTTCCTTATGTTGCAATATTTGTTGATAAGAACTTCCTGAATTAAGTAATACTAAACACCTGTTTGGTTCCCACAAAAAAATTAATCCGGATGGAAATGACTTGGAAATGTAAGGAAATAGACAAGTACACTTAGTCTGGTGCATGGAATTTCATTTCCACTGTTATTTTTCTTCTAAATTGAGGAGCAGAATGCAGAATCTTGAGTTTATAATAACAATGATATGAAATCTGGATAGTTAAGACTTGACTGGCTTCTAGACTTTACATTTTTTTTCTCTTTAAGATGTGTTTATGCATTTGCTCTGCTTAATTTTTTTCCCAGTTTAAGACTGTTCAGTTACTTCACATTTGTTTTTACAGCTTCTTTAAATTGTTTTGTTGTTTCCATCAAATAATGTTCTGAAATAAAAGAGAATAAAATGTTCTGTTGTTTCTTCTTATGTTATGGTTATTTGGGTAAACATGCATTGTCACCTTCTTCTACATAATCATTTTTATTATCCTTTGTTGTCATCATTATCGTAACTATAACAATTTTAGTATCATCATAGTTTCAGTAGTAGGAAATGCTGCCTTATTCATGTAGGAATGTAGATTGGGATAAATAACCGATGATGAATGTGGTAGAGGTTGAGTGCACGAGAAATTCTCTTGTTTTCTAACTACAACAGTTTCAATGGGGGGAAATGACCTTTATTTTTCTTGCTATTGTAATGCTTCTGTGATGGACTGGGCATACTGCAAGTTCAGCTGCATAGTCTTTTTGTTGTGAAAACAATGAATATTTTACTGTCTTTATCATTATATACCCAGTCATTTAGATTTGATGTCCAGTAACGTAGCTGGACATCATAAGTTGCATTCTTGATTCATTGCATCAAGCCCATTTAAACTCATGCTATTAGATTTTACTGTCACTACCCTACTCACTTGCATTTCACACTCTGTAGATGGACAGTCTTATATTTGTTAGAGGCAACTTTATCCAAAATCAAGCTTAAACTGTTCATGGCTATGTTAAAATCTCTTCTTCATAGCATATTTCTGTTGGCTCCTTGGCAGTCATTCTCATTATTCAAGAACAATACAGGAATGGGGTTTTGACAGCTCAAAAGAGAGCACTCCAAATGACACAGCAGTCAAAATAACTGACTTCTTGGTGGCAACGGCTTCTGGAAGAGTTGATGGCGAAAAGGTTCCTGGAAATCTTGCAACTCCCTTTGAGAAGACAAAACTCGCTGCTTATACTCTTGGTGCCATTGCACCATGCATGAGGCTCTATGTGTTTCTCAGTAAGGAGATCCTGGCTGTTCTAGACCCTGAAGATAGTAGTCATGTGTACAAGAAGTGGATTGAAAGTTATTCCTCACAACATTTTGAGGTTTGTCTCATTAAGCATTTGGTTATAGCTTGGTTTTTCCTTGATACTTGTAACTACCCAGGTTTTTTCTTGTCACTTTTTTTTCTTCTTCTAGTAATGGTTGTTCATGCTCTTTCGGGATTTGTTTTCATCATACTGACCTATCATTTTTGCATTCAGGAATCAGCTCTGCAGACAGAGGAATTGTTGGATAGACTGAGTGCTTGTTTGACAGGGGAAGAGCTTGAAGTCATAGAAAAGCTCTACCATCAAGCTATGAAACTTGAAGTAGAGTTCTTTTCGGCTCAACCAATTGGGCAGCAAACTATAGTGCCATTGTCGCGGTCACATGAATCCATGAGAAAACGTCTTACCATATTTTGTGACTTTGACTTGACATGCGCTGCTTTTGATTCTTCTGCTATTTTAGCAGAGATGGCAATTGTTACAGCACCAAAAGCTGATCCAGTTGCATCTGAAGGCCACCTTACCCGACTATCATCAGCCAGTTTGAGGGCAACATGGGGTGATCTTTCCAGCCAATATACCGAAGAATATGAAGCATGCATAGAGAGCATCATATCAAGTGAGTCAGGTTTGTTACTCATTAGTTTGTCTCTAGATTATGTCTTCAAGAATGGTATGCTAGAACTGTCTACTATTCTAAGATGATTTATTATCTAGGCCATATGTGCTTAATAAGGAACTATGTTTGTAGCGCAAAACCTCAATTACGATGGGTTGAGTAAAGCCCTTGAACAACTTGCGGATTTTGAGAAAAAAGCAAATTCAAGAGTGGTGCAGTCAGGAGTGTTGAAAGGTTTAAATCTAGAGGACATCAAACGGGCTGGCCAACTTCTCGTTCTTCAAGATGGCTGTAGAGGTTTCTTTCAAAAGATTTTGAATAATGAAAATATGAAAACTGACGCTCACATACTTTCATACTGTTGGTGTGGTGATCTCATTAGGTCAGCCTTTTCATCAGGTATACCTCTTGGAACATTTATAGGCTTATCATTCATTTTTCAGCATTCATGACATTCTCTATTGAAATTTTCTTACTGTTAAGAACCAACTCAACTAAAAGCTTAAGCTGATAGTTGAAGGCCCAATTTAATATTTATAATTTAACACTTCTATACTTGCAAGTATGCTCTTTTTGAAAGATTTCAAGAGAATGAAAGACATCATTATTTTAAAACTTTCATTATGATTATACTTGTCCTTTAAATCCAAAAACTATGTCTTCATTAGTTCTTTAGCATTTAATACTCTGAAGGATGTGACAGTGCAGTTCTGTTTAATGCATCATATTGTGAAGTTGTCTAGTCTTTTGTTTGCGATGAGCTGGTATATATGTGGTCATTAGTGATTCTGTAACTGTCAGTTAGTAACTTAGTATATGCTGCTTTCATGGCCTTGTTGTGGTTGAGTTCCTGTTCATTGTTTTCAATCTTAGGCATTATATGGATAATGGAGATTGACTTAATGTGGCTGTCTGCTGTCAAACAGATGGTCAATTAAGTCAATGGAGGTCATGGTCCAGGAAAGAAGTTGAGGTCTGTTATGGATTTTACTTCTAGATAATTTATCCTTCTCATTATTCCAGGACAAAAGTTTCTGGCTGTTGCTGTTGACATTGTTTGATGGCAACAGTTTACTACTTGGGTAGTTACATGTAAAATATCAATTATTTGGATGAGATATATGTGGAAAGTTCCAACTTTGAATGTTTATCTGGATCTGAGAGGTAGGGAACTGGAGTCTGACAGAAGAAATGATGATAGCTTTTGCATAATGAATCACTGCATATCTAGGCTGCGAAGTGATAAACAATTTTTTTTATTTTGTTATTGTATTTGGAAAGAAGACTGGGACTGGGGTTAAAGAGCTATCCTGAAGTTCCCAAAAGTGAGGAATATCTGGGAAACATTGAAAGTAAAAGCGCCAGGGAAGAAGTTTAGAATTATTTTGTTTTTTTTTTATCAGCAAGAAAGTACTTTTATTAATAGTTTCCAAGAGGGAAACGGCAGTACAAACACCCAAGTTATTTTGTTGTTATATTATTATTTGAAACAGTAGATGAGAATTCGGGAAGCTTTCTTATCTATGGGTAATCTTGTGATAAGCAGCGGTTGATTCGTGATTTCATGGATTGTTTTTCATGCGTCCTGAACTGGTTTTTAGCTTTCTCGGTGGCATAATTGTTTATTTGAAGGGTGCGTGTGGCATAAATGTAGCCCTTCTCGACATAATGTTTGTTTCCACTTGATTGAGCAGATGCCCTGGAAGTACATTCGAATGAGTTGGATTACGAAGAATCCCTATGCACGGGTGAAATCATTCAAAAGGTGGCTTCTCCTTTGGAAAAGCTTGAAACTTTCAATCATGTTCTGAAGGGCCATGGCGACCGTGACAATCAATTGACAGTATACATTGGAGGTTCTCCTGGTGACTTGCTTTGCCTGCTTGAAGCGGATATAGGAATCGTGATTGGTTCGAGCCCAAGTTTAAGAAGACTGGGAGATCAGTTTGGCATTACTTTTGTGCCGTTGTTTCCCGGTTTGGTTAAGAAGCAAAAAGAAGTGATGGAACTGGAAGGCAGTTGTAAATGGAATAGACTTTCTGGCATCCTTTACACAGCCTCCAGTTGGGATGAAATCGAAGCATTTATTTTGGGCTCATAAATTATATTTATATATATGCCGTAGTGCCTGTGTTTAGTATTTTTGGTATGTTGTTTCTTTATTGATAGAACACAATAGGAAGGGAAATAAATTCATACACTGTAGGTATATAGAATACGGTACAGATAAGATGGACAGCCCTTGATTCTTTTTTATTTTTGGGTCTGTCATTCAGAAATGTATTGGATGTTGTAGTTGTAGTTGATCTTAATGAGATGGAATTCAAATGTGATAGCAATTGCAATAGTTAAAGATTAACGACTGTATATAGATTTGGATGTGTCGAGGAACTTAGTGAGGTGAATAAGTTGTTTTCCTATAGGCAATATCGACAACACCTGAAGAGAAACATCAAACTTGATGTTTCGAGAGGACAAAACTATTTGTCACAATGGTTGCTGGTAATAAGTTGTTAATGCTCTTTTGAAGCAGTGTTGATGAAATGGTAATCCGATTTCCTCACCCACGTTTTGGTTTCAACAATATTTTCCTTTTTGTGTGAGTACAAAAATGTGCAGGGACCCTTTTTGGCCCAATAATTCAATTTTGTATGCAACCGCCCTGCCCCACGGCCCAAACATAACACATGACTTTTTTATTATTATTATTATAAATAACATATATTTTACGCAGGATAAATACAAATCAATACTATACAACTCACTTTGTCACAAAATAAGTGTTTTGTTTTACTTGTATTTTTGTTTTAAAATATGTGTTATGTTTTCTTTGTTGAAGTGGGTGTTGTCCCACATTTGAAAAGTATAAAGTTAAGCGGCTAAATATATGGCGCAACTAAGACATGTTGGGCCAAGTGGTTAATACCACTTTGGATTACCCACAAAACGTTGTTACTTTATCAAATATCTAAGCCAACAAATACAGTGCCGAGAGGAAAACAAAGTACAAATGCCCAAAAAAGAAAGAAACGTGATAAAAACTGGGAACAAAACATGAAACTATCCTGATATGAGTTCCAAAGTGCAAAAGTCCAGCCAATTGAGCCGGATTGGTCATTGAGAGATGCAGAGATGATATGGAAAGTCATGGAGACTATCTTGAGAAAAATACAGGATGCATATTTGATAACCATGTCAAAAATGGATGTGTTTCGGGCCTGTCAAAGCTGCCAAAGAGTAACATGGCAGATCAAGTTCCAAAACTTGAATGGAGTGTCTGGGCGCATGGATCACCAATGAGATAGCAAGAGTGATGTTGATGCAGGAAAGACTGCTTGGACGCGCCACCACGATAGCACCAAGCCCCTAACCGATCTAGATCTTGCGCAGCCCATGAAAATATGGTAACAATCTTCAAAAGTTGTCCCCACTTCCCCTCATCCACATAAAGTAGCCTTTAAATTTAAAATCCGAGAGCCCTGCCTTTCTAAAAGCCTTAAGAAAAACCATCAATTAAAACTTTTAGCTAAGAGTTCCTACCTCCCAAACAAAATTATGGTAGAGTTGGAGGCCAACTCCCTGAGTTTATTCAATGGCATATTCCAAAAAACCCAGTAATTCTCTAATCACCCCACATCCGCTTCCAAACTGATACATCAATAAATGATTCAAGCTTCCTCAAAGGGATACAAGAACTCAATCGACCCAGAGAATAGTGAAACCTCCCCTTTGACCCATACTATCCACAAGACATACAAACTTGATTCAAATATGCTCCAACTTCTCCTTAATCCCCCTCGTCTCAATAAGGAAAACCAATTCATGCATTTTCTCCTACAATATATCATGCAAGACCTAAACTGTACGTGGGTTGCCTATTCCACGATATTCCAAGCAATAGTATCCATTGTTCATAGCGAACCCGTGAATTTAGGTTCACCTTCTACAGTTTTTTGGTCCCACGCTTTCTTCAAGTCCATCTTATTCTCCTACCGTTCTGTTGCGTTTCGACTCTGGAGTTTCTACATCCACCAATTTTTCTTCATTTTCTACATTAGAGATCGAGAATCCCCTTCCTTCCAAGCTTCCCACTCTTTCTACCCCCGTAGTACCTCCTTCGCAAACTTCACCTTCCTTGCATTGCGGATCCATCTAGTACTCATGGTTGCTGCATTTCGGCTTGTAGGAGCTTTTAGCCAGTTGCTGCAAGCTCGCTTTGCCCAAAACTTTTTTGTGTGCCCTAAATTTCCATGGAAGAAAAAAGTGATAATTTTTTATATAAGAAATCAACCAAGTCCATTCTCTGTTCTTTTTTTTTTCCAGTTTTATTCGACTTCGAAAGAGTTTCCTAACATCAACCATCTCTCTGATTCTATGGCATGACTTCCACACACCCCTGAAGTTCGTTGAGTCTACTTCCACAAACTGACCTATCATGTTCCCTACTTCCTTTGAAATGCATTCAAAGACATACCTTATTGGTAGCCCATGAACTTGTAACTAAGTGATTTGTCATAAAAAATCAAGATTAAACCAACCAATGGCTAAGTGACACGCGACTCGCTCAATCGGTCAAGAGAAGTCAAAGTTGGGTCGAGAAAACCCGAAGACCCGAGAAAAGCCCGAAATCAACCCGAGTTATTGACATGCCGACATCGCGTGCGGCTTGTCTAGCGCGCGGCTAGGCCCACATGTGGCTAGCCTCGCGTGCCAAACCCTTCATCCGTGCCAAGCCTTCAGTCCATCCTTGGGCATCGTCTAACCATGGGCATCAGTCCATCCGTGGGCACTCATTCGTGCCGAGCATTTCTTCCATGCCGGACATTCGTTCGTACGTCTAGCCCCACCAAGACACCACGCTCATCCTCAGTGACAAACGTCGCTCTATGCCCTCACACATCAATTTCGACAAGTTCCAACATCATCATCCTTGGGTTCGATCACTCAATGATATGTACCCCCAACACTTAGCTTTGAGGAGCGCCGAGCCTTCTCCTCTAAGAGATAGACTTTTCTTCCATGTGTCTTATCTCCATCTAAGTAGTATCTATCCATGTTGGTGTGCAGATCCAACAGTATAGTGACATGGGCAGAGGCTAAGTCTCTGCGAGCCATTGCCCAATGTCGGTCAACCAAAGGTCACCCAGTAGCAGGTAAATCCAAAACTATAAATAGGGCTCTAAGGCCTCTAGGAAAAAAGTCAGAACTTTTATCATTTGAGCACTTGCTATACATAACCGAAAACTCTCTCAAAGTGTTCTTCGCGTTCTTCACTTTTTGAACGAACTGCGAAGATCCGATTCAACTTTCAATTACATAAAACTATTTGTGTGTGGAGATCTCATTCTCACACCGGAGACTGTTTTCTGGGCACATACCTGGGATCCAGCTTAACGGTGTGTTACCTTGCGCAGACATCGGCAAGACTCATAGCATGGTCAGCGCATTCTCAAGAACTTACCTTTACTTGGATTTGGACTTAGATCTGAACCTTTACTCAGACCAAGACCTTGATTTAAACTTGTACCCTGACTCGGATCTTGGACCTTAACTTGGACATAAACCTTGACTTTGACTAATGATAAGAAGATTGAGACTACGACCTGAAACAAATAGTCATATCACTAAGAGATTGATGCTCGTGGGATTGTGCCCGATTTTCAGTCTCTTCCATATCAACACGTGGTTATTAAAGGTTGAAATAAGACCTCTACTAGTACTTTCTTCGCGTCTCTTTTATGATAGAACCCAAATATGTATTTCATTGTAGAATAAGTTACTTCTGGTTTCAAATTTTCAATTCGTAACACATAAGTACAAATGTTGTTATTTTATAGTTAGAAATGTTTATTGTCAACAATTATCTATATTCTACTGTTACAAATATAGATCAAATTTTGTAGTGCATCACTGTTACATGCCAACATCAACATTATCAATGTATTTAGTATTATAATTAAGCTATGGGATTTGGAAGATGGGTCACATATATAGATGTTGCATGTGCCACATGTACCCCAAAACAACTCTTGGATTCTCTTTTGTTGATCTGTTTATCAAGTTTTACAATCCAGATTGATCCAAGTGAACTAAAAGGTGATGAAGCTAGCTGAAAGGCTGTTATAGATAGCATAAAGCCATGTGGAGACACCTAATTCCTCTTCCCATTTTCTCTCTCCAATAATGAGAATTTGGAGAAGAAGAGGAAGAGGAAGCTACTGTTTCACATGGACCCCATTTTACACCCAATCATATAATTGAAATGTGCACCAATTTCACTCTTTTTTCTATTCCTGAAAATCTGTCACCATTTCACTTCTCTTCACATGTCTCCATGTGGAAAAAAAACTAACAGGAAAACTGTTTTTCTGTTCTTTTAAAAAAATAATTTTATTTGATAGTTGGTGGGTTTTGCAGACCCAAACCATGCATGATCCATACCATAATGTGCTATCACTCTCTCCCATTTCCTCTTGTTTCTTTTTTCTTAGATCTGCTCAGCCCACACTCCCTTTTCAACTTTCTGGGGCACCCTTACTTAGTTCTTGCCAAACGACACTTTTGTCCACATATATGTAATATAAAGAAAGAATATGAGATATAGTGTTAGTGACTAATACTCGGTCATGTTTACGAGAATTTGACACGTCGAGGATAAATACTTATACATGCGTTAATGAATTTGTAAATGCAGAACGGTTTATCCAGATTCAATTTATTTGTGCATTTACAGAGTCTCAATCATTAGTTTTATGGCTAATTAAAACTCTCTGCTTTCTATGATATAAATGCTTCAATTCTCAAAATTTTGATTGATAAAGTAACTCTTTTTGGAGATGAACACTCTTGTTATTAAGTAGTAACTCAATCCATGTGTAGTACAATTATAAGACTCCTTTTAATTAGTTATATATGAATTGAATCAATTGTCCATTTTAAATATGAGTTAGAGTTGTTTTGAGAGTTGGATCATATTGTTCCAAAGCTCATAAGTGACTAAACAAACACTAATGCCCTTCAAGATATATGTAAGGGGATATGCATCTTCCATCAATTGTCCTCTTTTGTAATTGTGTGTTTGGTTTTGCCCAATAACATGCAAAGATTCCCATTTAATCTGTGTGTAATAATGAGTGGATGATGGGTCTATTATGGCATTTCCAAAATAAAATAACCCAATTAAAGAAAAGTGTATTAAACAAATGTGATGGTGGGGTTGATCACATCACATGCACAACAAAATGTTGTTTTTTGGTTTATGAATCTATGTCATGCTTACAAGTTACCCTTCTTCCCCAATTAAAATGGAAAAACTTGGTTTACAATCATAAATCATTTGGTCATGCAGCTTTGGGTTCCACACCCATGTCAATCAAATACTACTCTATTACTACTTAATAGTGTACTAGGTAACAAAATTTATCCAAAATTTATTCTTTTCTTTTACATTTCATATTTATTTTTCTTATGCAATGAATGCACCAGTGAAGAAATATGGAAAATGTAATTTTGTTTTCCTCAATGATATATTAGTTATTTGAGAAAAAAAAAACTCGGCTAAGGAGTAATTGAGTCGAGTCTTCAGACCAATGAGCAGATGTTACCTCACAATTTAACACTTATACTCGTCTCAATGAGCGTTGATAGTCCATTCAAATTTATTTTCTTTGCGTGTTGGCAAAGTTAAAAAGCATGAATCGAAGAAACATGAAACTTACACGTGATAGACAAATCTAAATAATTTTAAAACAAAAAAAGACATCTAATTACTCATATGAGTTATGGCATTTGCAATGATGAACATCATTAATGCTAAATTCCAAAACACTCCTAATTATTGTACTCTTTACTAAAATGAGACAAGCAACTCTTGTGTTAGGACATGGTAGAGCTACCTTTATGACCCACCACATAGAAGAAAAAGGAGTGAACCATCCCCTAACTTTCATCTTAAGAGTTATGATTGTTATGAAAGTACTCAACTCAAAGCAGTCATGAATTCATTGCTAATTAAAGTTTAATTAAGTGACAAACAAGTACATATCAGTCATGACAACAAAGGACCTTTTTTTTCCAGTCTGAACTGTGGGGTTTCCTGAGCGGGTTCGCAAACTCGCGGTTGACACCTTGAAGCCGTTTTATTACACTCAGACTAATCCTCATTCGAGAAGAGTAAGTCACAGTTAGAGCTCATCAATCTCCCCAGGAGTGTGTTGAGCGGGGATCGAACGCAAGCGCTCTTCCCACGACAAGGGACTTTGACATTAGCATTTGGTTAATTAAGCTAAATTAGGACAATAACAGTGTTGAATAGATATAATGAGAATATAAACAAGAAAAGAATCAAAAACAATCTGCAGAATTTGATAATGACCATTCAGTGAAGTTGACTATTAACTATGATTAGAAGATGAAGAAATAAAAAATAATGGCTGAGAGGCCATAACAACACATTCCTCTCCATGTTTATTGTCGGAGAAACTTCCAATAAGTCCAAAGCTTTCCAGTCATTACTTGCTGATTAACAGCTGTTTCAGAACCCAAGACCTCACGAGCTCTCCAAATTATAAAATTCCTTTTATTCTCTTCAAATAATTATACAATACATAATTACATGGACCAACCTTCTTTCCATCAATCCTAAGCAAAACACACAGTTCTTGTTCTTGTTCTTGAACTTGTTCTTGATCTTGTTCTTGAGCTAGTGCTTTTCAAGAATCAATAAAATGGTCCAAAACTAGGTAAAGATTAAGAGTTGAGAGAGTAGCTAGAAAAGATGCAACTACAAACCAAATTGTTGGTTCTGTTCTTTTTCTTCTACTGTTGCATTACTTCCTTTTCTGTTGCAGTGGACAGCAATGAAGTGTTGGCTTTACTGTCAATAAAAAAGGGTCTTGTTGATCCACTCGATCGCCTCCGGGATTGGAGAGAAAATGCTGCTGCTGCTGCTCATTGCAACTGGACTGGTGTGTGGTGCAACAGCCATGGATATGTGGAGAGGCTTGATCTCTCCAACATGAATCTCAGTGGCCGGGTTTCGGATGACATACAAGCCTTGAAGAGTCTTGCTTCTCTCAACTTGTGCTGCAACAGCTTCTCTTCTTCTTTGCCAGATTCTATATCAAAACTCACTTCACTGCACAGCCTTGATGTGAGCCAGAACTTTTTTGTTGGTGCCTTCCCAGCAGGCATTGGCATGATTGCTGGCCTAACAACACTCAATGCTTCCAGCAACAATTTCTCAGGACTCCTTCCTGAGGATCTTGGCAACGCGACCGCGTTGGAGACTTTAGATCTCAGGGGAAGTTTCTTTATAGGCTCAATACCAAGAGTTTTCAAGAACCTGAAGAAGCTCAAGTTTCTTGGGCTTTCTGGGAACAACCTGACAGGCCAAATCCCGCCGGAGCTTGGGGAGGTTTCTTCGCTCGAGAGCATGATTCTTGGCTACAACGAGTTCGAAGGTGGAATCCCAATTGAGTTTGGGAATCTCACCCGGCTTAAGTATCTTGATCTTGCAGTTGGCAATCTTGGAGGGAAGATTCCAGCTGAATTGGGAAGACTGAATCAGCTTCAGACAGTTTTCTTGTACAAGAACAATTTTGAAGGCAAGATTCCACCAGAAATCGGTAACATCAGTTCTTTAATGTTGTTGGATCTATCAGACAACATGTTATCAGGAGAAATTCCGGGTGAGATTGGTGAGTTGAAGAATCTGCAGCTTTTGAATCTGATGTGCAATCAGTTGTCAGGTTCTGTTCCTTCAGTTCTTGGAGGATTGGCTCAACTTCAGGTGCTGGAGCTATGGAACAATTCTTTATCCGGCCCGTTGCCTAGTGATCTTGGCAAGAACTCGCCATTGGTGTGGCTGGATATTTCGTCCAATGCCTTCTCCGGCGACATTCCTGCGAGTTTGTGCAGCAAAGGCAATCTGACTAAGCTCATCCTATTCAACAATGCTTTCTCGGGTCCGATTCCAGTTGGATTATCTTCTTGCTTTTCCCTTGTTCGTGTTCGGATGCAGAACAATCTTTTGTCCGGGACAGTTCCTGTCGGGCTTGGCAAGCTTGGGAAGCTTCAGAGGTTAGAATTAGCTAACAATAGTCTCATTGGTGAAATCCCAGATGATATTTCCTACTCTACATCTCTTTCTTTCATTGATCTCTCCCGAAACCGCCTCTCCTCGTCTCTTCCTTCCACCATCCTTTCCATTCCTAATCTGCAGACCTTCATAGCCTCAAACAACAACTTGGGGGGTGAAATCCCTGACCAGTTCCAGGACTGCCCTTCACTGGCTGTTCTTGATCTGTCATCAAACCATTTCTCTGGAACGATTCCACCAAGCATCGCTTCGTGTCAGAAATTGGTGAATCTGAATCTTGGGAGCAACCAGTTAAGTGGAGATATCCCAAAACCCATCTCAATGATGCCCACATTGGCCATTCTTGACCTCTCCAACAACTCCCTAACCGGGGGGATACCGGAAAGTTTTGGGACCTCCCCTGCCTTGGAAGTGCTCAATGTGTCCCACAATAAGCTACAAGGTCCGGTCCCAGCCAATGGCGTGCTACGAACAATCAATCCCGATGATCTTGCAGGCAATGCAGGTCTATGTGGGGGTGTCCTCCCTCCCTGCTACTCAAGCTCACTAGTTGCTCCAAGGCAGAGGGACTTGCACACAAAGCGCATAGTCACGGGATGGATCATTGGGATTTCATCGGTGTTAGCAATCGGGATAGCACTTTTCGCTGCTCAATCTCTGTACAACAAGTGGTATGTAAATGGATGTTGCTTCCAAGAAAAATTCAGCAGAGGAAATGGAGAGTGGCCTTGGAGGCTGACAGCATTCCAGAGGCTTGGCTTCACGAGCTCCGAGATTCTTGCCTGCATCAAGGAATCGAATGTGATTGGGATGGGATCAACCGGGGTTGTTTACAAGGCTGAGGTTCAAAGATCAAATGCAGTTGTTGCTGTCAAGAAGCTGTGGAGATCAGGAACTGATATCGAAACTGGTAGTAGCAGTGATGATCTCGTGGGAGAGGTGAATGTCCTCGGGAAGCTAAGGCATCGCAACATTGTCCGGTTATTAGGGTTCCTGCACAATGACAAACAAGTGATGATATTGTACGAGTTCATGCACAATGGCAGCCTAGGAGAAGCCTTGCATGGCAAGCAATCTGAGAGGTTGCTTGTAGATTGGGTTTCAAGATATAACATAGCACTAGGAGTAGCACAAGGCCTTGCATATCTCCATCATGATTGTCACCCACCCGTCATCCACCGCGATGTCAAGACGAACAACATCCTTCTTGATGCAAACCTTGATGCAAGAGTCGCGGATTTCGGGCTGGCAAGGATGATGGTGAGGAAGAATGAGACAGTTTCAATGGTGGCCGGGTCGTACGGATACATAGCCCCTGGTAAGACAGTTGAAATAGTTGTTAATATGTCCTATATTGCAGAAAAAGACTTAACATTTGTGCCATCTTTTTTATGCAGAATATGGATACACACTGAAGGTAGATGAGAAGATTGACATTTATAGCTATGGAGTGGTTCTGCTGGAGCTTGTAACGGGAAAGCGACCGCTAGATGCAGAGTTTGGAGAATCTGTAGACATTGTTGAATGGATTAGAAGGAAGGTTAGAGACAACAGAGCTTTAGAAGAAGCACTAGACCCCATAGCAGGAACCAGCAAGCATGTGCAAGAGGAAATGCTGTTAGTCCTGAGAATAGCACTTCTGTGCACAGCCAAGCTCCCAAAGGACAGACCATCCATGAGAGATGTGATAACAATGCTGGGAGAGGCAAAGCCAAGGAGAAAAAGCAGTGGCAGCAGAGAGGAGGTTCATGCAACTAACAAAGAGCAGCAGCAACAACAGCCTGTGTTTAGCCCTTCACCTGTAAATGGCCTCCTCCTATAGAGGTTTAGGAAGGAGAGGAACAACAAAGATCATAAGTTGTTATCTTGTTTAATTCTTATTTTGTATGTAGAATTGTTTCTGAGAATCCCTGGGTTCAAATTGTTGTCTAGGAGATGATGACTATGGTATATGAGAAATAGGATTATTTTGTGCAAATAGTATAGCATTTTTTGTGTTGTACCTAATAACAGTTAATATATGCTCTACCAGTGCATACATTTGCTCAAATCTCATGACCCATTTCTCAAATTTCTTATGATAGTTGGATTCTTGTGTCTCATTTGAAATTTTAGAGTTGGAAAGAGAAAAATACCAAGGAAGTACTCAGCAGCAGCAACTAGGCATTCCCACATCTACATCATCAGAAGAACAACATTCACTTGAGTAAATATGTATATATAGTTTTATACTGAAAATTAAGATGCCTGTGCCACACAGGGAAAAGGATGGGTGAGGATAAGGATGACAACAGTGAAAATTCCGAGAGAACGGCTAAACAGAGTGAACAATATTGTAAAAGGGTAACCAAGACAGAGGACGTGTCTAGTTGCGAATAGAGCCTTTTATGTCCCCTATATCATTATCTGGTAGGACATCAAATACAGTTATTCTCTCATTGTTTGGTTCTAATAGGAACACTGTGAGCTCAGAAAATAAAAGTTATAGCATCAGATGCTAGTCTCATTCCACCCCGGAGATTCAAAAATATGATGAGCTTCTACTCCAATAAAACCTGTTTTTTCTATCTTTCATCTGGATCATAATGTAATGAAAATTTGATTGAAGCTAAAAAAATTCAGGAAATGTGTCCAAGTTCTTTGCTGGTACATGGCTTCTCATTTCTTCTCTCCTGGATTATCTTGTTCTTGAGGCTTGTATTGAGGGCTGGCCTCACTAGCTGGAGGTGGGAAGCTGTCTGAGAGGCTAATGCGGAACGTTTTCTGATTCTCTCCATTTGTAGGAATGTGGAGTAGTGCTTCCATCATTAGGATGTCCCAGTCACGTGAACGGATAATTGAACTCCACGAGTTATCTGCTCAAAGTATTCCCATGATTCACCAATTAAGAGATACGGAAATCAAGCTGCGGGTAATATATGATGATGTAACAAAAAATTAGTTGTTCTCTATGCTGTGATAACAACACTAAATTTTCACAACCGGTATGATTTATGTTTGAGCATCACAAGAAATTAAAGATCAGATATCAATAGAATTGATCAGAGACTAGGCCATGTAATCACTTTAGGGACAGAGAGATGCTTAAAAAGATATTCAAAAAACATTTCATGAATACAGTACATACCTCCTACACGAACAGCCTTCAGCTGGAAGATTCCAGTTCCCTGGGGTCCAGAAACAGGAAACGTACAAGACACTGAATGCCTCTTGTGAGCTACTGCTAGTGATGCATTGTACCATGGACCTCTGACAATAGGTTCTCCAATAGCATCTACAATGGCCTGGTTCTTACTGGCTTTCTCAATTGCCTTGCTAGCATTTTAATGCAAATGATGAAATCATAAGAACCTTAGCCAATATAGATATAGAAATATAATGTACTCTCCATCCCAACATCCAAAATAAGTGTCCTATTTTGTGCAAAATTAAGGAGAAGTAAGTTAGTGTTGTATGTTTACTCTTCTATCCCTATGCACATGTGTTGTAACAAACTTAAAAGATACAAACTAACTTATTATAAGGACACTATTGGTAATTCATGCATAACTAACTTTCTAATAAAGGCAACAAGACACTTATTTTGGGACAAAAATGCAAGTGAATAATGACACTTATTTTGGGACAAAAGGAGTATTTTGTATTACGTTGTTCTTCTGCTAATCTTTATTACATCCTATTACTGGAAGTACAAAAATGCAAGCATTGACAATGTCTGGAAGTACGAAAATGTCTTTACGCAACATAATAGTTTTGTGAAACCCAAACCAATTTTCATAGTTTACCATCCCAACACTTCAAATAAATGCTTCTGAAAATTTTATATGTACGAGAAACATGGTGACGAGGAGTCTAAACTTTCTCCATAATGAAATGTCAACACACTTCATAACATGCTATCTGTTAGAGTAACTTAAATATATCAAAATGTTTTACAATTTGAGGGTCTCACAATCACATTACTGCCCAACCCAGTCTCTCACAAACAAACTTCTATTTTAGTTTTCTGTCCTGCAGTTAGAAATGTATATGCAACTAAAGATCATTTGGTATAGAGTTCAAAAAAAAAAATTAATTGGTATAATACTCCCTCCGTCCCAAAATGATTGTCAACTTTCCCATTTTTTTAAAAATCTAATGATATGTTAGTTAGGATTGGATTCTCCCCTTATAACTTAATGTGCTCTTGTAACAAACTCAAGGGGTTCTTAGTAACTTATCTTAGGGCTGTTGTGGTTATTTCATGCATAACTAACTAGAAAATAAAAAAGAAACTTAGCTCTAAGAGTTTCTCTTTGTGAAGGGGTGAACCTCATAAGCAAAGTCCAAGTCTCCAAGGAAATTAACTTGTCAAAGAGTTGCTCTGGGGGAGGGATAATGATGAACATAGTTATATCACCAAAACAACCATTTTTCTCAACTATTTCTAGTTAAACTAAGAATGAAGAATACCAAGGCTGACATCTTATGATTGCTCACACACTACACGCGTTTATATATAACATGAGTTACTATTATTGCATCACAAAGGTACATTCAAGTGCTGATGAAAGCAGATTCCAGTTTCATGAAAAACAGCTTGTATTGCAGAACTATTATGCAAAAACAAATAGTCGAACTTCTTCATCAAAGCTCAGAGCCATCACAAGTCTATAATAAGTTTCCACAGTACAATGACTTACATCTAAAACTCTGTATAAAAGGCATATTAAGTTTACAATCCTATGTGCATCATCAAAGGGTTTTGACTTTTGAATGAGATAACAATGAAATTAGGGCAGTTTGATCCTTTTTTCTATTTCAACATGCCACAACACATCAATCCACTAGGATGTGTTCGATGGTCCAGAACACTTTCAAACATACCTTAATCTCTTACCCTATAACATTTCGACAAGCAAAGTAACATACCTGCTACAGCCACGATAAATAAGAAGATCGTCAATACCACTTAAAGCAAACCCACCCGCAGCTGAAATCAATAGAAAGGAGACTGCCTTGCGACCAAAAGACTTGCCTTTTCCCGCCTCAGCAGATTGTGAGTAACTGCAGGGAGAATTTTTAATACTGTCAAATTCAAATTTCCCTAAACGGATCATCATACAAAGGATGTGAGATTTCAAAACCATTGAGCAAATGATAGACAAAATTCGAACTTCCAAAATGTATCACCAATCATGATCAAAACATAGCAACTGTGAACTTTCAAATACTCCATTTGAAAAGTGATCTAATTCACATCAACCTGAACCCTAAATACGAACTTGAACCAAAAAAAAAAACCACAATTAACCTAGAGGAACAGACAACATACAAGATAGCCCATAAAATTGAAAGAAAGAAGCCACAGATGACAAAAGGGAACACTAAACTAAAGAGGTTTTGAAACAGTAGAAAGGTATTGAAAATACAAAGAGTGAAACTGAAAGAGAGTACCTACAAACTTGGAGCTTCGAGGAGCTCTTGAAGAAAGAAGATAGCCTTCTCGCCAACATCGCTGCTCTGCACCCTTTGGGACAAAATGGGATTTTGCGTTCAGTGTCGATATGTAATTTGTCAATCACTGCCGAGTCAAGTAGCTGAGTTCCGGAGGGAAGGGAACTGAAAGCTCATGTCAATATAGTCTTGTTTCTTCAGCCGAAAAAGAAGGATAAAAGCCCATGGTCCTGTACCGTAAAAACTGAGTCAATTTTAAAATAAACTACTTTAATTATTTTACTATATTGTACGTTGTTATATTCCGTAAAATGACTGTTAAAATGGACTAAGCTTTGGAACCATCATTTGATTTGAAAGAAAGTGTTTGGAATTTCAAGAATTTAGATTTGAGTAAAATTCAATGACATTCAAAACATGTATGGAGCATGACATTTCAAATGACAGCTCATACCTTGTCATTTGAAATTTTATATTTTCCTAAACATTATATTTGTATTTGAAATACAGCATTTCAAATGAAAAATTTCAAATCAAATCTTTGTTCCTAAATGCAATCTAAGGTTAAATGATTTTGTCTCTCCTACATTTAATTTTTTTTTTGTTTTAGCCCCTACTTTGTTTGGTCTCTAGTTTTAGCCTTTAAACTTTTTTATTTTTTTATTTTAACCCGATTAAAATGCTATATCAAGTTGAACACCGCCACATCACCAGCACAATCCACGCAAGATGCCAACGAGCAAAACACTTGATGAAACGCTACGTTTCACGCTTTACCTCAGCGAACTATCCCGGCAGCTCTCTCCATCGTGCCCCACACCGCCATGATGATGCCGTCCACGCAAAAGAAGACCTGCATGTGGTCGCCGATGAACACCCCGACTCCTTCCGCTGCAGCCTCCACAAGAACAATCTAGCCGAACAGAGATCGACCATGACGAACTCGCTCTTGAAGATTAGTGGAGAAGAAGGCGATCTGTTCAGATGAGCTCGCGCAACGTTGATTTGCCCCTCCTCACACCACCTGCGGCGCTAGAACAGTTTCCAACCAAGGCCTAACTGCTCTCCCACATGAGCATTTGTGAGAGCTAGATTTGAGGATTTGGGGATACACTTTAAAAAAGAGCTCTATAATCCTCAGTTTCTCAACAATTTCACGTTGTCGCCGGTGGCGGAGATGGCGAAAAGGTTAGAATCGAGCACAGTTGTGAGATCTGGCCAATGCAATTTGGAACGGGACTTTTTGTTTCGGTTTACTCCGGCAACCAAAACCTTAATAGCAACGCTGAAATTATGATTTATGGCTACTATAACATCAATACCTCTGTGTATATATAAACACACATATAAATCAGATGAAGCCATTAAAGGCAGATTCGTCAATATTCTGAAAACACACAAATATAAATCTAAGCTCTAATTCAGTAAAAGAAATCAAAATTAAATGAGATTAAAATTCACTGTAAATCCATATTCATTGTTTAGTCACAAAATCAATTCCAATCTGTCATCATCAGTCCTTTTCCCTTCATTTTGTCACAATTGTGTGCTTGTGTATGTATGCATCATGCGTATTGGTTGAAGAAGACGGAGTTAAAAAAGCAAAACGATGTGTTTCGTCAAGTGCTTTGCTCTAGCTGATATGGCAACTCAGTGCTGATATGGCAGTTTTTAAGTGACATGGAAGCTTTTGTGAAAGACGTTAGTGTCGTGACGGTGTTTAACTTGCAATAGAAGATTGACAGGGTTTAAATCAAAAAATAAAAAATTTAAGGGTCAATATCAAAGACCAAACAAGATAGAGACTAAAAAAATATATATATAATTTAGGGGAGGCAAAACTATTTTATTCTTAAATAAAAAATACAATTAAAATGTGTTATTACCATTTTACATTTTATATTTTTCAATTCTTCTATTTTTACCATCTTCTCTCTCTAATCATTAACAACAACCTCACTACACATTTTATTTTCTTTTCTTACAAAATCAAAATCCCTAGTAAATTTGTGTTGTATGCTTCAAAATGATCTTCAGTTTACCAAAATAAATCCAAAATTAAGTTCAAATCTAAAAATGAAACGCAAAATATAGATTTTCTTGTAGTGATGGCGATCGCCCCTTTATGAGTGTAAATGTGCTCATCACAAGCTATGAGGTATGAGACATTTTTTCTACTTTTGCAATTCATTTGTGTTAATCGTACACTTTGTTGATCTCTCAAATTTTGTATACAATTCCCGTTGCTCATATTGGTGGAGATGCTTACTCTCATGTTCAAGGTGAAATCCTAGGCTCTATTTTAGGTATGGTGTGATGATAATAAATTTATTAAGCAATTAGATTGTGAATAATGATAAATATAAAACTTTCGAGGAAAAAAAATAATAATAGGTTGGATTTTTTTGAGGGAAATTTAAAATTTTGATAATTTTTGTCACATTAATATAATTTAGAGAAAAACACATTTTAGGTGCATGAACTTTGATCAATTGTACGAATAGATCGCATTTGACAAACTTTGTACAAATAGGTGCATGAATTTTTAATTTTGAACAAATAAGTCAAATTTACTAACGGTGTTAACTTTTTTCGTTAAAAATTGTGACATTTTTTTGTGACGTGAAACAAGACATGTGTAATTGCGACAACATGTCACTTTTGAAAATAAATACATAAATTTAACGTCATTTGTCAATTGATTATTGATCTAAATTATTTTTTTTCCCCATGTCAATTCTGATTACTTTTTTATAGTGTGTCGCTCAATGATTT
>JAYMTF010001443.1:0-23365 GCA_036897485.1 Pelargonium nanum | reverse complement strand
AAATTGGGGGAAGGTTTACCTAGTGCCCCCGATTTGATTTATTTGAAATTAGGCTCTTTCTTTGGGCGGCTCTTCAGGAGTGGGTTGATACCACTTTTTATTTTTATTTGGTTAGTTTGCTTTACGGTTTTGAGTTGTTTTGAATTTTTAGTTTGGTTTGGTTTAGGTTTCTATGTTATGTTTCCTTTATATTTAGTTCGTATTACTTAATAATGAGAAGTACAAGTGTTCACCTTCAAAAAAAATAATAATAATAGGAAAATTCTAAATGCACTAAATTTTGGTGTACAAAGTGACGTGTCAGGCATATATTTTTCACACTTCGTGGTTTAAAATTAAGCTTAAATGAATAAAAACCCGACATATATGATACCACCACTCTCCCATGAATTTCTGGCGTGAAGCGCCCGGTTTATAAGACACGATGTACACATGACAAATTGTGATTCAATCAACTCATCAATGAATTAATTAATGTGTCATCCCTCATTATTTGACACATCACTTTGTATAAGTATTTTTGTACAAAATTTTGTACATGCAGCATTACTCTGAATAATATTAACCTCACTTTTAAAAATGGCTATTTCTGTTTTTTTTTTCAACGATCGCGATTCATAGGATTTTAAGAAAAAGAAAAAGAAAAGTGTTTAAACCCTATAAACCTCAGAGGCTCAGACAGAGAACCTCAAAGTTCTCAGGCAAAAAACAGTCGGTGACCAGTGGCGCCACAAAAATCAGTCTCCATATTTCCGTTTCATTTCCTTTACTGTTTGTTTCTCGAGAAAATATTGTCATACCAAAGCTTTCGCCACTTGCATTCTCTACTGTGATCACTAAAGATTCCTTGATTTTTCTCCAGGTCGTCAAATTTTCCGGTTTATTGTGACTGTACAGCATGCTTGTTCCATAATTTTGAAGCAATGATTGTTTTTGTGTAAAATATTGAAACAAAACGTTTTTCTATAGTTTTATAGTATATAATTGTAGCAGTAATTGGAAATGTCAATTGATGGTAGCTTCACTGTTGAATCTGCACTTGAGAGGTTTCTCTTCCGTTGCCCCAAGCTTCGGTCTCTTCCTCATTATGATTCACTCACAAATAAGGTTTATTTTGCTGTTTTATTTGATCAATTTGCTGCTTGATATGTCGCCTCTGATAATTATCATATTGTTTATTTATTGAACTGTTGCTTCTTTTCTTTTCCGATTTGTGTGCTGTTAGGGGAGTTTGGTTACGGAGGAAGAAGTTGTGAATTTGGTGGCGGAGCAGTTTCTGCACCCAAATTGTACCATCCCATTGATTGGTTGTTTCAGGCCCATAGCCAGGAAGATTGTAGACAGAGCTGTGTCTTTGCTTCGGGTTGTTTCTGACTTGAGCTCCTCTTCAAAGGATGATAGGGTTTGTGACGAGACACAAATTAACATTATTGAGTTCTATGTTCGAACTGGGAGGGGTTTGAATCTTCATGAGCTTGCTTGCCTAGCCTTCTGTCGTGCGCTTGATTTAGCTCCCTTTTTGCTGGGGTATGATTATTCAAACATCTTGCATGAGTTCAATTGCAATATACGAATGTTGGAATGTATTCATTCAAAATTGGGCTTTGTTGCCTTGCAGTCACCTCCTTTTTTTGTTAGGGGTACATTTATTTACATACTCTAATGGACATACAAACATCTTGCACAAGTTAAATTGCAATAAAGCAAAATTGTAAGCACTCCTTTGATTCTTTGAAATTGTGCTCTAGCTCTAAACCACAGTCCCTAGCACTATTGTTGTTATGGAAGCAGGAATCATGGTTGAAGTGTTGCAGTAAATAATTATATATTTTTGTAAACCGAGTAGATTTACCTTGATAATGAAATTTCTGGGAAAAAAACATTTGAACTGGGAGGACGATTCTCCCAGTGTCTTGACCATACCCCAAAGCGACACGCGAGTGAGTATACTAGGGTGTGGCATTGACATCAGGAAATAATATATTCATATTTTGTTGTTTCCAACATTCACATTTTGATGAAGCTTCCTTAATATGCTGATCTAGAAAATGCTGGATGCTAGATGGTTGCCATTAGAAGACTGACACTTAACTGAAGGAGCACTTATTGTTATGCCAATATGTTCAAACTAGCTTCATTTGCTTGTGCAGGTCTGTACTTACTTATTTTCAATTTGCTCCACCTCCTTTTGAGCGCCTTTTGGTTAAAGGAACAGTTCTTGATCCATCTGCCAAGGTAATTTCAGTTTATTGTATTGCTTTGGGCTATTTTCTAGTTGCGTCTTGTGTGTCCGTGCCTGTGTTTTGAATATTAGATTTTGTATATATTATCAGGTTGGAACTCATTTCTTGCTAGCTGCTCGGACGTCTTACAGCTTTCTCATAACAGAACCTGAAGCTTTCTCTAAACTTTGGGATTGGTCCTGTTTCTTGGATCTTGTCGAGGAATCTTCAATTCATGACTTGGGCAATAATGCTGAATTAAGGAAGAATTTTTCAGACATAAGATGGTGTGGGATTCAGATCCTGTCAATCATGTTAAAATTGAGTGATAGAGCTGTAGCAAAATTTGGCGTTAAGCCTGAAGAAGCATTTGCATGTTTTTTGCGGTTGGCTTTCATTACCTTCTTTAAGAAAAAAGGTGACATTTTAGCAGATAATGATATGAACACTTTGCACTAAACTGTCGTGCTTTTACCATGTTCAGCTGGGAGGAATTCTGTCATGATGTATCGTTGGAAAAGGCTGGCATGTATGTTGACATTTCTAAACAAATGAAGTGGAACTCTGTCATCAAGAACACTGATTTCAGTCAAGAAAACTGTTTGCAATCTTTTGGCCATGGTTCTCCGTCTGCATTTCATTTCCATGAAACTGAGTTGTCAATTAAGAATCCTGGGATGGCAAGATGGTAGGGATCATCATTTGTGTAGCAATTATGGGGGAGGGGTTTTGTGTTGTGGAGGCCATAATTAGCTTCATATATTTACTTTCTTCCTATCTCTTACGGAATTCTATAGTGATATGTAGTCCCTTTTGCAATTCAGGGATGAAAGATCAAGTGGCAGTCCATTTGTATTCACACCAAATTTGAAGAAGAGTTACAATATGGTCTTGCTGGCTGTGAGTCAAAAGTGGCCTGTGCTTCTGTATGGTCCTGCTAGCTCAGGAAAATCTGCACTGATAAGCAAATTGGCTTGTGATAGTGGGAACCAAGGTATTGGTTGTTCTGTTTGTATAAATATAAAGTTATTGCCATTCAGTAGATCTGACTAGTCAGTGAACAGGATTGATGTCAGTTTCAGGTTCCAGAAGTCTTTATTCTTAAATCTTATACCACCTCGGCTTGTGGTCATATCTGATTTATCCTTCTTGACATCATCTACTTTCGTTGTTTTTTTTTGATAAGCAAGCGTACCAACCGAGGCTCGAGCCTGAGACCTCTGGAGGAGCAAACACCTTAAGCCAACTGCTCCGATGATAGTTGGTTCTACTTTCGTTGTTATGCTATCTTACAGTTATGATGATCATTTGATATTGAATTGCATGAAACAAAATCATCCTGATTAGAAATCTATTATATCTTATGTGTATAGCTTTGTTATATTGGTGAATGTTTGGTTACATAAACATCTTTCAAAGGAGTAGGGTGCATGCAACGTGACTTTTGTTCTTCCATACAAAGATTCACACACACGGGTTAAATAATCATTTGATCTTGCCCCTGAGGTTTAGCTCCGACTTGTGTGTATCTGTTTCCATATGATGTTGCAACTTGCACGACTAAGTATTAAGCATCTTGTATCCCTTTATCAAGACGCTCTTAGCTATTTGAAAGCACAAATATGAAATATCCAATCTTGTTGCATTACAACTTGTCTTTTACCTTTGTTTCTTACCATCTGTGTCTCCTATCTTTTCTGTAGTTCTATCCATTCACATGGATGATCAAATTGATGGAAAAACATTGATTGGAAGTTATGTTTCTACGGAACAACCTGGTGAATTTAGATGGCAACCTGGTTCTCTTACCCAGGTTTGGTTATTTCCTTGACAATTAGTAATTTACTACTACTTCCGTCATCGTGGCTATGTATAGTGTACTTGGTACTTATTTGTTACATTTCAAAATTTATTGTTTCCAGGCTGTTCAGAATGGAATTTGGGTTGTCTTTGAGGATATTGACAAAGCACCATCAGATGTGCAATCTATTTTATTACCCTTGCTAGAAGGAGCTGGCTCATTTCTAACTAATCAAGGGGAGGTATATTTATCCTGTTTACTTGAGCATGCTTATTTAACTATTATATCAACAATATTTCCCATCCAAAGTCAGAACATTGTAGTAGGTTGTAGATATGCTCTTTTGGACCCATTTGGTCAATTTTTATACATAGTAATTATACTATTATACTTTTTCCGAACAACATTTTTCTCTGATATGATCTAATTTGAACTCAATTACCAGTACTTATTGTACTGAAGAAAGTGGTCATGTTTGTTCCAGAGAACTTCCCTTCCCTTCTGTTTTTATGTTTGAAAATCTAAAACAAGGAGGAAAATGCACACACTTTGTGCAATAAGTTTGAATATAAATCAAGTAATTGTGTTTTCTAGGTTTTCATTTTCCATAAACCAATTCTATTTTCAATAAAAACTTTTTTCTAATTTAAAATAAAAAGCATAGATATTTGTTTTTACAACCAAGCACACATTTTCCTTTTATTTTCTGCTTTTGGCCTATCACTGGAATGCTGGCATTCTTGTTCATTCCTTAGTTCAGAAGCCAATAGATTCAAGGAGCTGTTAAATCATTTGGAGCTTTTGCAGGAAATAAGGGTAGCAGAAAGTTTTAGACTTTTCTCCACTATTTCGACGAACCAGCTTGTTACATCTCAGAACACTGAAGGTTTGTATCAAAATCTAAGTTAATAATCATTCCTCCATTTGTCACATTCTCTCTTCCTATCTGCTATATCCTTTCTCAGATGTGATTTCACTTTGCAATTTATGACTAGAGGATTTTAATTGTTTTCATTTAGCTGTTAGTTTGTGGGTTTATTATATTTGCTATTAACTTTTATGTTGCCTTGACTGCTAATTTGAACCGATTTTAAGGATTGCTTAACGAATTCTACAAGTGGAGATGTCCACAGAGTTCTCTGTCTAAAATAAAGTAAAAGGTAGAAGAAAGATGAACTGAAAAAAAGCCCTACTATTCTATTAAGAGTTGTTCATAGATATGGGTATGGACCTGGTTAAAATCGTTCAGTTATGTCAAACTGGCCCATCATATGATTATAACCCACTCGTTGTGCTATAATATTTTCATACAAATAGTTCATGCCTTTTGAAGGTTTAATCTTATGTTCTGTTACATAGAAATAAATAGTAATTTTCATCTGAAATGGAGAATGGTGTTTTTCCCCTTTCCTTCGGGTTGGCAGGTGTTAGTTTACTAGGAGGCCTATGGAGGAGAGTGATGATTGGGCCACCAAGCGATGATGACTTGCAGGATATAGTGAAAGCATGCTTTCCAAAACTGGAGCCTCTTGCTGGAAAGCTCATAGGTAATCAACATCATATATTACAAAATATATGGCTTAGGATTAGTTTTCTCATACTTAAAAAATGAGTGATATCTTTGGCAGAAACCTTTAGGACGGTGAATTCTGCTTCACCCGACCAACCTGTGGGGTTTCAGTCCGGAAATTCTGTTCCCTTAAGTTCTCCCAGCAGATTCTCGTTAAGGTAATGAATGGTGTTATGCCTAAATTGTATCTAAAAATCTTCTGGATTTCACAACTGCATCTTTTTGTAATGGCAGGGATCTTCTTAAATGGTGCAAGCGAATTGCAGGATTAGGTTCTAACTTCCTTGGAGTTGGTTTGTCAGCTTATGACTGTCACTGCATTTATCAAGAGGTATGATATATATACATATATATTGTTTTGAAAATTATGCTCTTAAATCCAAGTCTAAAAGGCTCAATATACAATAAGGAGGAATTATCATTCCATACTCTCACCTCTGAAACTGAAATAGATGCCCAGGCTAACTCAGTAATGGGCCACTCTAGTCACAGAGCTAGGAACAGGAACAAAACCTATATCTAGGAACTCAGATGAAAGGGCCAAACAATCCCCTATAAACAGTCCGGACACACTACTCTCTTCCTTACCCAAGCATAATGCTTGAATTACATCAAGCATATCTGATTCCACCGTTACTTTGTGCCACCCATGATTTTTTTTCCTCAACTCATGGCTTCTCGGATAGCTATATTCTCGACCTCCCTTGGCTGCACCTCCCCCACTTCTGACCAGCAACCAGCTCCTGGGAAACCGCCTCCATGATCTCTAGTTACCCACCCACTCCCACCCCGCCCGATGCTACTACACAAAGCCCCATTGCAATTTATTTTAATAAAACCCATTTCAGGCTTTGTCCACCAAGCTTGCACCGCACCAGCCATCCGTCCCCACCCCTGGCCTGCCAACCTCCGAGCAAGACGCCGTTTAAGGCACATTGAATTAAGCCTCCTCCCGTTCCGCACAATTTCATTTCGCCTCTTCCACATGTCTTGCCCTTTATTATTATAATTATTATTTTATTTTTTGGTGTGGGACACATGATTCTGCTATATATATATTTTAACTATTTGGAAAACCATCATTCTTTGGCTTCAGGCTGTAGATATATTTGCATCATTTTCAGCATCTGTGGATAGCCGGTTGACTACAATGAAAGCCATTGCAAAGACTTGGGCTGTTCCACTTTCAGTAACAGAGTCCTTGTATCCTCGTGATAAGCTCGTGATTCAGGTGTCTGTTGGTCTGGTTGCTTTCAGTAATCTGTCTGACTGGGTAAAATCTTCAGTTTCTCATTTTTGAACTAAACTGCAGGATTCACCTTCAGAATTAAGAATTGGACGGGTCACTTTACAACACACTCAGGTCGGTGGAAGCATTTGAATTATCTTATTTTATCTTATTTATATTATTTTATCCCTTGATGCGTTATTCAGCATCGTCATGGATACTTTTGTGAGATTGCTGCAGGTACATTCCCCGAAGCCGATTTTTGTTGGGATTCGAAGTTCTCTGCATGTACTTGAGAGAATAGCTTGCTCTATTAAGTGCAATGAGCCTATTCTCTTGGTTGGTGAAACTGGTACAGGGAAGACTACACTTGTACAAAATCTAGCCATGAGGCTTGGTCAGAGACTTACTGTTTTGGTATGTTGGAAATGATCTCTCTTTCCTAGCAAGGTTTTTTATGCCTGTGGAATATTTTTTTTCAAAGCCTTGAATAACTATCAATTTGATTTTTTTTTTGTTACAGAACTTAAGTCAGCAAAGTGATGTTGCTGATTTGCTGGGGGGATTTAAGCCTATGGATGCTCGGTTCTTATGTGTTTCCCTCTTTAAGGAGTTTGAGGGTCTGTTTTGTAAGACCTTCTCTACAAAGGTTTTCTTGCATCTGACTATCTGAGATACTTTTTTCCTTCTGGTTTGCCCCTTGTTCTGTCTACAAGTAACTCAATGTATTCTATGATTATATGCAGGTTAATGATGCATTTCTTTCTCGCTTGCGAAAGTATTTGAAAGAAAAAAATTGGAAGTTGTTATTAAGTGGTTTTCAGAAAGCTATTAATTCTTTTCAGAAGTCTTTAGAAGTGTCAAGATCAGGGTCTGGTGAGAAGCGGAAGAAACCTCTAAATGAAGAGAAGCTCAAGGCTTGGGAGAATTTGTCTATCAAACTTAAAACTGTACATGAGCAAGTTGGGGCTTCATCTGGAATGGTATTCTCATTTGTAGAAGGAGCCTTTATTACTGCAATTAAAAATGGAGATTGGATTTTGCTTGATGAAGTAAATTTGGCTCCTTCGGAAACGTTGCAGAGAATTGCTGGTGTCCTTGAAGGAGAGAAGGGTTCTCTTTGTTTAACTGATAGAGGGGATGCCGGTTATATGTACAGAAACCCTAATTTCCGAATTTTTGCATGCATGAACCCAGCAACTGATGCTAGGAAGCGAGATCTGCCTTATTCATTAAGGAGCAGGTTTACAGAATACTTTGTTGATGATGTTTTGGATGATGAAGATTTGACTCTGTTTATAAATCGATTTTTGAATATCAGTCAATCTAACAGAGAACTGGTATATAAAATAGTATGTTTCTATAAAGCAGCAAAAAAGGAATCTGGGGAAAGGTTGCAGGATGGGGCTAATCAGAAGCCACAGTACAGTTTAAGGTCTCTTTACCGTGCTCTTGAGTATACAAGGGAGGCAACTAAAAAAATTAAATTTCAAAAAGCAATTTATGATGGTTTCTGTATGTTTTTTCTCACTTTACTGGATGGACCTAGTGCTAAAATAATGCACCAAATGATATTGTCGTATCTGCTCGGAGGAAAACTACCTCCGGATTTACCTTTTGATCGCTACCTAACTGGACAAGACTATCGCTATAATGCTTTTTCGGAGAATTATGTCCTTACCAAGACTGTAAGGGAGCATCTTAAAATATTGTCACGTGCTATTTTTATTAAAAGATATCCAGTTCTCCTACAGGGCCCCACGTCTAGTGGGAAAACTAGCCTTGTACAGTATCTTGCTGCCATAACTGGCCACGAATTCGTACGTGTCAATAATCATGAACACACAGATCTGCAGGAATATTTAGGTTCTTATGTAACTGATGCGTCTGGGAAGCTTGTATTTCATGAAGGTGTCCTGGTTAAGGCAGTTAGAAATGGCTATTGGATTGTACTAGATGAGCTTAACTTGGCCCCACCTGATGTGCTTGAAGCATTAAATCGTTTGCTGGATGATAACAGAGAGCTTTATGTGCCCGAACTTGATGAAACTGTTCGAGCACATGACGACTTTATGCTTTTTGCTACACAAAATCCACCTACCTTTTATGGTGGACGTAAAATACTTTCTCGAGCTTTTCGCAATCGGTTTGTGGAGATTCATGTTGAGGAAATCCCAGAAGATGAGTTGAGCACAATATTAGAGAGTAGGTGTAAAATCCCAAAAAGTCACGCTGAGAAGATGGTTGGAGTTATGAAGGAGTTGCAGCTACACAGGCAAATTAGCAATGTATTTGCTGGAAAACATGGATTCATCACTCCCCGGGATTTGCTTCGTTGGGCTGATCGCTACCGGGATATTTCTGTGCTTTCTGAGAAATTTTCTTATGAAGATTTGGCCAGAGATGGTTATTATCTATTGGCAGAAAGGCTGAGGGATGACAGCGAGAAATCTGTGGTTCAAGAAGTTCTGGAGAGACATCTCCACGTTAAACTTATCAAAGAAGACATGTACAAGCAGGTACAAGGCCTCAGTTCTTACAACATGTTGTGGATTTGCTTAAATCTTTTTGTTCTATAGGTTTGCGATGCTTTCTTTTCTGTTGATGAGATTGTGTACTGGCACTGGACATCTCCTTGGTAAAACTCTTTATTGCATGATTGATGCTGTATTGAATGTTTAATCTGTTTCACTAATGTGTCTTTACTGTTAGTAGTAAAATCCATAGCATACTTGTATCTTCATTATAATCATTAGTTGCTTTCTCAAGTTATGTGATCTGAATGAAGTGAGACATTTGGGTGCATGGCTGCATGCCACTGTTTTGGTCTTAGTTTTCAGTGTTGGAATCATTTATGCCTACTTTTTCTGCTTTATAAATGTATGTATATTTGCAGGTATGTTAGTTAAATGTGTTTCATGCCAATAACATTCTGGAGGAAGACTTTATCTGCTCTTATTTGATTGAATTCTAAGTTCTGGGCTACTGCTCAGAATTTATATTTATATTTTATATTTTACTCCTGGATCGTTGGGAACTATATTTCGTTGTAATAGCTCCTAATTTAAATATTTGTTGATCTGTGGATCCCCCAAAGTTAGTGTTAATAATACTCCATTTGCTTAAATGTCAGGAATCAGTTGGGCAGGACCTTGTTTCAAACTTGGGTAATCATGCTGAAGTTTCCAAGTCTTTTGAGAAGTATGTAATCCAGTTCTTGGGGCTGGTACCCCATGCTTGACTTTTTTACAATATAAATTCTCACTAGTTAGCTGTGTTATAAAAGAGAAAAGAGGGAGAATAGGCAGCAGAGAGTAGAGAAGATTTATGCAGTGTACATGTAGTGGGTATAAAATATGACCAAATTACCCTCACTTATTTCAAATAGCTTATTCGTAACTTATACCAATTTGGTTTATTGCAGTGTCATCTGGACAAAAAGTATGTTGAGGTTGTACTTTCTTGTTGAGCGTTGTTACCATTTGCATGAGCCTGTCCTCCTCATTGGTGAAACTGGTGGAGGGAAGACTACTGTCTGCCAGTTATTGAGTATTATTTTGGGGTCAAAACTACACATTCTGAATTGCCACCAGTATACAGAAACATCGGATTTTATTGGGGTTTGCCATCTTTTACTACCTTACTACATTATCCTTTCGACCATTTGCTGATTCAATTTGTTCCAATTGGTTCAACTCCCTTTATTGCTCTTTGACAGGGTTTCTATCCTATTCGAGAAAGATCTAAACTGATGTCAGAATATAAGATTCAGATTGAGCAATTGAAGTTGTCTAAGGCTATAGCCCATTTTCCTGATTCATTCGTTAGTTTTTCTTTACCTTTTCTTGTTTTGGTTGATGAATTTCTGAAGCTGTATGGTGTATGTGAAACTTTTGACTTTGTTCATCGTGCATTTTTTTGTGTGTAGATAATTTCTACTGATATTGGTCAAGCTTCTTCAACTCTTGATCAGCTGGCTGTAATCATGAATAGTTACAAACAAGGTCTGGTTTCATCTCCTGATGTCACTGCGCAAGATCTTGAAATTTTTGAACAAATGAAGGTGGGCCTTTCTCAGCTGCACCATAAATGGCAGATGGTTTTTGAGTGGAATGATGGTCCTCTTGTGCAAGCAATGAAGGCTGGCGATCTATTTCTTGTTGATGAAATATCCTTGGCTGATGATAGCGTACTTGAAAGATTGAACAGTGTCTTGGAGCCCGAAAGAAAACTGGTAAGTTATCCTCTTATCGAGATTAAATACCTTGCATCAGAAATGAGATTTGTTGTGGAAATGTTTGATTAGTACATTCTTCATAAGGGTGGGTTAGATGTTCATTGTTATGAACTGGCATAGTTTATCTTATGCTTGGTTGGATTTCTGCTCTTTCCTTTTATTCTTCCCCTTCTGTTTTGTATTGCAGTCGTTGGCTGAGAAAGGAGGACCTGTTCTGGAAACAATTACTGCTCATCCAAACTTTCTTGTTCTTGCGACAATGAATCCTGGTGGTGATTATGGCAAGAAGGAGCTATCTCCTGCTCTTCGTAATCGATTTACTGAAATATGGGTTCCTCCTGTTAATGATTCCAATGAGCTTAGAAGTATTGCTTTGGGGAGGTATGCAAATTCTTGATGCAGCACTGAGGCATTTCGTTTTGGTTAACTTTGTTTGCTCACTGCTCATTTTTATTTTTATTTTTTTTTATCTCCAGATTTTCCAATCCAGATCTGTCACGCTTTGTGGATCTGATGATAAGTTTCTGGGAAGTGAGTTCTGTTCCAATTCACTTCGCATATATGTGTGTGTGTGTGTAAATTTAAACAATGGTTTATTGAGAATCGTTGTACCAATAATGTTTGGTTCTTCCTTCTTCCTTTATTTAGCTGCTGTTATGTTTAATGATGCAGTTTTAGATTATTTCTGGTTCTTGTGCTTGCTGGAGAAATCTGATGCATGCGGTTTTTGTTATTTGTTCTTTACAGTGGTTCAACCAGTTACAAGTAGGGAGAATGCTTACTGTGAGAGATCTCTTGTCTTGGGTTGCTTTTATAAACGTGACTGAAAAAAGTTTAGGACCGGAGTATGCATTTCTTCATGGGGTTTTCCTTGTTTTGCTTGATGGACTAAGTCTAGGTATTTTGATGCTTTGTTATAGCTTTTTATTTGTCGTTGTAATTTCTATATTCAGTTTGGGAGAATGTATTTTGCACTCAATCTTTCTTGTCATTGTGCCTCTATATCAATCACACTGTTTTCTCTTGAATCTGTTTTCAGGAACTGGTATTTCCAAAATGGATGCTGGTAATTTGAGGGAGAAATGTTTGTCTTTTCTTTCAAAGAAATTTGAGGTTTGTTTTCTTCTATCCATTCTAAGACAGAGAGTTCTGAATTGTATTTGAGAGAGACATTATCGTCTTTTTTACTATTTTGATCCTCCATTAGGTACATGTCAAACCTCTCCTTCCTTATATTTGGTCTAGTTGGATATGAGTGAATGTTTTCAATAATATGTCACCGTTATTATTATTCATTGGTAGTGAATAAAAAATGTTTACCTCTTGCTGCTATAGGTGGATAATCCCAGTTGCTGTTACTCAAGTCTTTCAAGAATTGAGAATTATGGTTGGGGTGATATTGAAACAAATGCAGAGGTATCTTGCAGTGATGATATGCAGTTTGACAATATCTTTGGCATCAACCCATTCTATATTGAAAAGGGTACTCTTCTTATACTTTCTGCAATGTTACCTTGTTTAATATATTAAACTATCACTCTGACCAGGAGAGGGATTGTCTAAATGAAACTGAAGGAGGGTTTCAGGGAACTGTTGTTTCAGAGTTTATTAGGAGGCAAAAGGTTTTGGGGGTTCCCTATGACCCTTCATAACTTCTTTTATCTTTAACACCTAATTGTGGTGTTTAAGAGTGTGAAAGTATAAGAATAGTATTGTATATTTACTGAAGAGTAATCACACATACTTATACAAGAATAATAGCTAAAAAATAGGAAACTACTGATGTACAACTGTATTATCTAACTTGCACAATTCCTAAATATATTCAAATACCTGACAATATCTAACACAACCCCTCAAGCTGGATGCACCCAACGTGTTACAAATATAGCCTATGCGAGCCCCTCTGAGGGATCTAGTGATGATATCTGCTAACTAGTCCTTGGAGTTGACGAATCTCCCGACATAATCTTTTCTCTGATGAAGTGATAATCAATTTCAATATGTTTTGTCCTTTCATGGAACACTGGATTTGACGCAATATGTAAAACTGCTTGATTGCCATATATTAATTTCATTTAAGAAACTTTCACAAATATTAACTCTTGAATAAGTTGTTTTAACCAAATTAGTTCACACCTTGTTAAAGCCATAGCTCTATATTCAGCTTATGCGCTGGACCTAGCAAGGACATCTTGCTTTTTACTCTTCTTGGAGACTAGATTATCATCAATCATCACACTGTAACTGTATCCTGACGTGGAACGTTTATCTGACGGGATCCTGCCCAGTCGGCGTCTGAGTATCCAATGACCTGATCATGCTCTTTGTCTTCCTATTATGGACCCTGACCTGAAGTACCTTTAATGTATCTCCAAATGCGTACTACCACGGTTACTGATAATGAGATGTTCGGCCGAGTAATCGTGAGATAATTTCAATTTTCCAACAAGCCGACAATATCTTCCATAGTCTTTTAAAGGCTCCCCCATGTCCGGGAAGGAGTTTGACGTTTGGATCCATAGGGGTGTCAATTGGTCGACAATCCAACATTTTGGTTTCTTGAAGAATGTCCGGCGCATACTTACGCTGAGATATGACTATTCCTGTGTCAGTTTGAGCAACTTCAGTACCCAAGAAGTACTTAATGTGACCCAAATTCTTAGTCTGAAAATGTCTGATGAGATGCTCTTTCAACTGACGAATGACATCCTCATCGTTACCTGTAATGACAATATCATCCACATAGACGATAAGGTATATACATTTTCCTTGAGATGAGTGATGATTAAAAACGGAGTGATAAGCCTCACTATGAATCATGCCAAATTCCTGAACGACCGTACTGAACCATCCAAATGAGGCATGGGGTGACTGTTTAAGACAATAAAGGGAGCGCTGAAGTTTACAAACCAAACCAGACTCCCCCTGAACAATTAAACCAGGTGGTTGCTCCTATAGATCTCTTCCTGAAGCTCCTCATGCATAGATTGAGGAAATTTAACAGGGATACACTGTACTCCATGCATAGATTTTTTTAATTTTTTTAGTGGATTTGATAATTAATGGAAGTTACGTAAAGTATGCCATGATGACCTTTACCTGAAAAGGGTTTGCAGTCTTTCCATAATCCATCTTCAGTGACTTAAGGGTCATATTTACAGGTAAAGAAGATTGTGTTGTTGGGGGATACGAGTTTCTGGCACCTACAACTTGCAAAAATGCTTTGCGGTTATTGCGGGCCATGCAGCTTCCTAAGCCAGGTATGCATGTTCATTGCTAACGGTTCTGCAGTGCTTTCTCAGCTTCTATATTCCAAAGTGGCCCCACTTGTGTTTATGGACACTTTGTATGTAACATGATATCTCCTGTGCTTTTGCAGTTCTGCTGGAAGGTAGTCCAGGAGTTGGGAAAACAAGCTTAATTGTTTCCTTGGGAAAATTTTCTGGACATAGAGTTGTTCGTATAAACCTATCTGAGCAGGTAAGTCATACTAGTCTTCCCTTTTCTCCTGTATATCTGTTGTTCATTTATTCCTATTCCCTCTTGGCAACATGGTGGTTTTTGCTGATTTTAACTCAATTGTGTGTCTGGTTAGACTGACATTATGGATTTGTTGGGATCGGACTTACCTGTTGAAAGTGACGAAGGAATGAAGTTTGCATGGTCTGATGGAATTCTGTTGCAGGTTAAGTTGGTGTATCTCACTTTATATCTTTATTTTGTCATTGGTTTACTTGGGACTTATACTGAATTCCACTTCTTATTTTGTGAAGGCTTTAAAGGAGGGCTGTTGGGTCCTGCTTGATGAGCTCAATCTTGCACCACAATCTGTATTAGAGGTGTTTTTATGAACCTTCATTGATACTTCATTTGTTTTTACAGTTGCTTACATGGTTTTTTATTTTTCTCCTCCTGTATGTCAAAGCAAGTGATTTGTATTAACCAATATTTTGTTAGGGACTTAATGCCATTCTGGATCATCGAGCTGAGGTTTTTATTCCTGAGCTGCATTGCACTTTTAGGTGTCCATCATCTTTCAGAATTTTTGCATGTCAAAATCCTTCCTACCAAGGTGGTGGCAGAAAGGGTCTTCCCAAGTCCTTCCTCAACCGTTTCACTAAGGCATGGCTTTCCTCATTTGATTGATACTATGGATGTTTTAACATTGTGGGCCTGGTCATAATTACTTTCGGACGAGTGTGCATCAACTGTCTCATTTTTAATGGTTTCAGGTTTATGTGGATGAGTTAGTTGAGGATGATTATCTTTTCATATGCAGTTCACTTTATCCATCTATCGCAAGGAATATACTTTCTAAACTGATTTTATTTAATAAACGGTTGCATGAAGACACAATAACATATCATAAGTTTGCTCATAATGGTTCACCTTGGGAGTTTAATCTGCGAGATGTAATTCGATCATGTGAGATGATACAAGGTATGATCTGTTTTCTTTCTACTTTTATGTCTAAACTGTTAATATGGTTAACATAACAAAGCTAGTTTTTTATGATCTTGTTATCATAACCTTAGGTGCACCGGAGAAGTCGAAAATTGACTGCTTCCTCAACATTCTCTATGTTCAAAGAATGCGTACGACCTCTGATCGCATAGAAGTCCTACGGCTCTATGAACAGGTTTTTGAGGTGAAGCCATTTATAAATCCTTTTCCTCAGGTGCAGTTATGTCCACAGTATTTAACTGTTGGGAACTCTACCATTAAGAGGAATTATTCTCGGTCATCTAGAATCTTAAATGGTCAACTGAAGCTTATGCCTGGAGTTCGTCATTACTTGGAAGCTGCTGTGCGTTGCGTACAACATCAATGGTTGTGCATATTGATTGGCCCATCGTCATCGGGCAAGACGTCACTGATAAGATTACTTGCTCAGCTCACTGGTAACTCACTGAATGAGTTAAATCTCTCTTCTGCAACTGATATTTCTGAACTACTTGGATGCTTTGAGCAGTATAATGACTAACGTGAGTTTAGATGTGTTGTTTCTCAAGTTGAGTGCTACATGAACGAGTACTGCAGTTTGCAATTGGAATCCTCAGTATCCTTTGGTGAAAAGAAAATCTTATTTGGGCTATGGCTGACCTTATTATCTAACATGGATTATGGTTCTGTATCTAGTTTTGCATCAATGCATGCTGAAAACTGGAGGAACATATCCCAATCTCTGTGTTTCCTAGGTGAAATTATTGAACAACTACAGTTGGACCTGGAGAAAATTCATTTACCTGTCTCATGGTCAAGCAAGGATCTTAATAAAACCGCGAACACAATTTCAAAACTACAAGAAGACCTCCAGAGGAAGCGATTTTCAGCAAAATTTGTATGGGTTGTGGGGTTATTGATAAAGGCCATAGAAAATGGAGAATGGATTGTTCTTGAGAATGCGAATCTTTGTAATCCCTCGGTAAGTGGAGTTATTCTTAAAAGCAGTTTTCGCTTGCTGTCCTGATTTTGCTCTTATGCTTCCATCGCATAACATGGTGAACAACTTCTGTCACCAGTTTCTATCTACTTGCTACTCGTATTTATTTATTTAAAATTTTCATAATTGTTGATTTCAGGTTCTTGATAGAATCAATTCTTTGGTGGAGCCATCTGGATCAGTTACTGTTAATGAGTGCGGAACTGTTGATGGGGAACCGGTTGTTCTTCACCCACACCCAAATTTTCGAATATTTCTCACTGTTAATCCAGTCTATGGTGAAGTGTCCCGAGCCATGCGAAATAGGGGAGTTGAAATATTTCTGATGCCACCATATTGGCTATCTGAAGAAGGGATCAAATACAGTTGTGAAGATTTTGAACTCAAAGACGTGAAAAGTTTTCTTCTTTCATCAGGCATTCCTGTTGGTAAGTTGGTTTCTTCCATGGCTGAAGCACATTTGTATGCTAAGAGTGAAGGTTCACGTCTTCACATTCACATTACTTATCTGGATCTAGCTCGTTGGGTGCAGCTATTCCAACAGCTTCTTATAAATGGAAATCAACCCTTATGGAGCCTTCACATAAGTTGGGAGCACACATATCTTTCTTCTTTAGGTCAAAATGAGGGATGTAATATTGTAGATCATGCAAAATATACTTATTTATCTGTCACTGAATTGTCCAAACCCGATTCATCATGGGGATATTCTTTGTGTTTACCTGGTGGATGGCCAATGCCGTTGAAGCTGAGAGATTTGATATTCCATTCAAAAGAAGCTTCTATCAAACAAAACTGCGCATATCTTGGCTTCTTAGGAGCTCAATATGCATCTTGTGAATTGAGTACTGCCCGGAATTACTTTTCTGTGGATGAAGCTTCTGCTAGTGGTTATGGAAGTGTGTACATGATGGATATGAAGTTGTTACATCAAATCATGCATGCTAAGGCTTCAACTGGGTTAATTTCAGATTCTGGTCAAAATACAAACTTGAAGTTGTCATTAGGTAAAAAGATATTATTTGCTGCTAACTGGACAATTGAACAGGTTACTGAAAGTGATCTGGACCTGTATCTTTTTTGGTTTAGCTGGTTTGGAACTCAACTTGAACCCTCATGCCGGTTTTTCAAATCTCTCCCCATTTTACTTGCAGAAGAATTGGAGCACCCTATATGGAAATGCATTCATGATTGTCGTAAAAAGCTTAAATATTATATGAATGTAGATCTAAACTGTGTTCCAATGCTTTCACTGGACTTGGTTGAACTACCTGCTTCAGATGAGGGGTTGGAAATGTCCAGTCAACTTCTCTGCAGGGCTATCAGCTGCATTGGCTTGCTAAGGCTGAGTATTCAGCAGTGGAGTGCTGAGAGAATGCATGACTATAGTGATGATGCTCTGTGTTGCAAACCATTTTTGACTGCTCTGCAACTTTTGGAGAAGAAAATCCTTGATGTGATTGTTGACTCTCTTTCGTTTGATCTACTAATTCAATTATACTCTAACCTTCTTGACAACCACATATTATTTTGGAAAAGTTTTGCTGCTTTCCAGTTTGAGGACATGCCATATTCTGGGCATTCTTTGATGAAAAATATTGTAAAGTTGCAGAGTTTCTTTCCGACTGCTGCTAACACTGTATTGGTAATCTCAGTATATTTTGCAACATCATTCTTCTTTCTTCTAATGTGTTCTGGGTTTTTATTTATTTATAAAATTTACTTCATTTATCGCAGATGGAGGTCAAGAATCTAGAAAATATTTTGCACTTTGAATCTTCCAAGTCATTGCTATGGGTTCATGGTGGCCATCCATTTTTACCTTTTTCATCTAAGTTACATCATAAGCAGCATAAACTTATAGTTCTTTGTGAGTCATTTTGGCCAACAGAGAGAAGAAAGTTATGGAAGCATGGTATGGCTTTTTGACTATCTGGTATGTAAATTAACATAGCTGTGAAGTTACTGAATATATGTTTTTCTTGAAAATATTATTTCTAGATGTAGATGATTCTCTCACTAAGGCTGTTGCATGTTCCAATTCCGAGCTTCGCTTACTTGCAATGCAAGGTAGAACCTTGTTCTCCCTCAGTATACCCTAGTTTATTGCTAAAGTTCCTATCTTACTGTTTAATGATGTAACTTGTGTCATTCTATATGATTTGTAGCCATTCTAAATTGCATGTTTGACCTGCCATGTTCTTTCATTCACTTGTTTAATTCTTTGATACATTTTCACTTTTTCTTCTTACACTATGTATTTAGGTATCTGTGTGTCGTCATACATTGTGCGCAAATGTGACAATGACATTGAAGCTGTTTTGCAGTTGGAAAAGATGTACCAGGTCTGTCTTCCTTGTCAGAGGAAAAGTTTTTTTTTTTTTTTTGTTTTTTTGTTTTTTTTTGTTGTACTTATTACTGGTTCTGTTTCTTTCTTGAAGTCAAAACTATTTAATATTTAGTATAATATTACTTTTTGCTGATTAAAAAAATTGTAAAGTGATTACATAGATATTTAACTATGGGTCTAAATTTTGTTTCATTCAGATGTTTCTGGGAAGGTTTGATCAAGAAAAGCGTAAACTCGAGTCAGATCTGGGGTCTAACAAGCATACTATTTCTGAAGCAAATGTTGCTGTGTGTTGCGGTTTCGTCCCTGACATTATCTGCAGGAAGTCTGGTGTTGACAGCTGGTTGGACCTTGTCCCTATAATGGACAGTACAAGTTTTTTTATGGACATTGAGTTACTTGAGGAGCTGTCACCGATCCTTTTGCTTGATCCCCAAAAAATGAAGCCAGTAAGAAATGCGATTTTTTTTTGTCCATTTGTCTTTGCTGCCTTAATTAGTGCAACTGCTAGGTCAATTTTCTTATTACAATATTATTAATTATGCTATTGTATAAGATCTCCTTTAAGTCATTGTTTTTTGTTTTTGTTTTTAATTCAAGCACTTAGGGATTTATATTTACATTGACTAGATGTGAGGTTCTTATACCAGTGAAGAAGTAATATGGGTCCCTCCTCTCTTTGCTATTGGTTATTAGTTAGATGCCTAAGCATGGTCAACGTACCAGATTTAATCCTGGGTGAATCTGGTTCATGTGTATTGCCAATTGCGTTGTCTGGCCTGCACATGAGGGGTAGTGTTGAAGTAGTTCCGCATCAAGTAGATTTGCATTCCATGCTAGTTAAAAAGTAATATGGGCCTCTCCATTCAATACCCTTTGTTTGTGAGTTGGATGTCCTTAATTTTAGTTTTTGAACTAACAGCAGAGGAAAGTTAGCTATCCTAAAATTACACTCTTAAGCTTGCCATGCTGACATCCTTACTGAATTATTTTATTAAACATGTACTCACACATGTTTTCTGAAGTCGAACAAGCTGACATGACTTGGACATGTTTATTGTTATTGAATGGAAACCTTTTAGAGGTTTTGAAATACTGAAGAAGTATTTGCTTCGCCATGAAACAGATTCTTGGTTTAGGTCTTACCGGCATTAATTAGTGGGTGGAAGGGTAATGTCATTGTAGCAAGTATTCATTGCGACACATTTATAAAAAAAAAACTACATTCACTTCTATTTGTGCTTTTTTGTGGCCATTTGATCTCCATATAGAATTTTAGTTAAATGCACTATAGGTCTTGTTCTTTGCATTGAAAAAGAACATTAAAGGTTGATAGAACCTTGGCCAACATCCATTGGGGCAAGTGGTTTAAGACTCTTGGTTCCCTCGAGGTCTCATGTTCGAGCCTCCCTTCATATGTTGTTGGTATTGCTTATCAAAAAAAAAAAAAAAACCTTGGCTTATAGTTTTAATATGACCCTACTATATCGAGTGAAAAAATCAAGGTTAATTTTGAGAGAGATCAAAAGAAGTGCAGGTATAACCATGGACAGGGAAAGATTTTTATTGTGTTTATGGCCACCACATCACTATTTTCCTTGTACATTTTTTATTCAGTAGGGTCCTTTTGCTCTTGTAGCTTGAAGTTTAATTTGTGGTTTGCTTCCCCCATATGACAGCATCTGGATTGCTTACGTGGCCTTCTGGACCGTAATTTGGATTTTTCGTTAAAATTCTCCTCAAGACCTCCTCAATGTTTTTCACCACATAGAAAAATTACATTGATGTTAGATGGATGGGGTTCAGTTAATGCAGGTAAATTTATTTGCGTTACTTTCCAGTAATTTAATCAGTAAGCTTACAGTCTGTATTCCTTTGGGTTACAGTGGATAAAGAAGCTGCCAGTTTTGTTCTTGAGATGTGGTATAGGTGGCACCAATATTTGTGGAGTCACCGCCCTTTTCCTGTACAGGTATGACAAGACTATTTTATTAAATTTATTGAGAGAATTTTAATAGTTTCTTTTTGACTCGTAGGACGTCTCAATTGTGGATGGCTATAATAGTGCACAATCTGACTTGCTAATGCATCCTGTGATCACATCAACAATCGTCAATATTCTGTGAGATGTTTTCTACTTTCTTAAAAATTAAATCAATAATTTTGCATTACGCGAATCTTTGTTTGTGTGGTGCATTTGTGTACTTTTGGTGTGATAATAATTTCAGCCTGACATATATGAATTTTATAATATGTTCTTTGAAATAGTAATGTTCAAAACATGCATCTTTACTCTAGATACAAAGAAAATGTACTTCTAACCTTTCCCTTTTCAATTATTGTCATTGCATGGTTTTGGATTTGCTAATTAGTTTAATCATTACTTTACACAAGTTTCCTTGTCCAACCCAAAAGCCTAAGATATTAGGTGGAGGGCTCAACTAGTATATCAAGTGGTCTCAAACTTCACAGTCTTTCAATACGGGATACTTTAACACTCCCCCTCACGTGCAAGCCGGACAACATAATGGGCCCTGCACTTTGGACCAGGAATATATCGGGAGGTCACACAAACAGGTCACTAGGCCCAAAGCCCCAAAGCAAACCACCTCTAAAACCATGTTAAATATCCGGAACCCAAAAGCTTAAGCTTCGAGGTGAAGGGCCCGACTAGTTTATCAACTGGTCTCAAACTTCACATTATTTCAATATGGGATTTTAACATAATAATTGCTCTATCACAATAATGATAAGATCTTGCATCTTCATAAGACGGAAACACTTCATCCAGTGTTGCACTGTGATGTCACTGACTGCTTTATGTGGAGGATAGGTTATTTTATGGCGTGCTATTGCATACAATTTGTGGTGATGTATTACCCGTTATTGTTTGGTAACCAAACAGATTTTGTGGCATTTTCTACTCTAGTATGGTATATTGTTGTTTTATTTTGATTTAGCTTGGGATTACTACAAAATGTGAATTTTAAAGGTTGCATTTTCTGCCTTCTGTTTTTCTTATTTTGTATTCTTTTGTCTTTTTACAGGCAAGATGCAGTTTCCATAAAGGATTATTCTGTGTTCTGTTTGAAGCTCAAAGTAGCATCCTGGAGTCTTTGGAGTAGTACAACATGTGGAGAAAATTTACCTAGTTATCTTTTATCTGCTGCTCGCTCTCTTTTCGAGCAGGTATGTACTTTTTTCCTTTCCTTTTCAGTTTCGGATTTATTTTATTATTTGTTTGATGCAGTATTGCTTTGTGATGCTCTGCTTCCAGATTATATCTGCACACAAAAAATCGTTTGATGCTGATAAATTTGTTGCAATCCAGTCGACTCTATGTTCATTTAAGAAGAATACAGTCACGGTATGCTTAGTATAAACTTCTCTATTATCTGATTAAGCTATAACAGTTAGGCTGTTGCTTGAGAAGTTGTATCATTCTCATGTTATTTACTTGTTCTGTTAGATTTGTCCATTTTACATAAAGATTGGAGTCATATAGATCGCTTTTCCAGACTATTTTCCATATATCCAAATCCCGTGCATACCTATACTTGCATCCTAGTTTTTAAGTGGTCTTAAAATTCAGAGCTACCTGTATCTTTGGCCTAATTTTGTACCGAGCTTTCCATTTGAGCTATATCTTTTTTTGGTGGCAGAAAAATTCGATCCAGCATGTGTGCTTGCTTATTGCTTCATCGCGTCATCAGGAATTAAAATCTTTGGTGAATGAACAGATTGAGCCACTGCTTGGAGAGCTCTTTCTTCGATGCTCATCTGCTGGTGGTTATGTGCATTTTTGTCTTTTACACTAACCAAACATAGTGCTACATTTTGTGTGTGTGTGTGTGTATGGAGATGGTATTGTAGTTTTTCTTAACCATATCAGTTCTTCAGTTTCTTAATCTCTTTAATCCTTCTTTTTTTCTGTAGATTTTAACTATATACTTGGTTGTGCTTGGGTTCGGATTGGGGGATTACGTTTTCATCTCTTGATTAACTGTGGTGATATGGACCCTGCCAAGAAGTACTCTTGGAAGTGCTCGCAGTTAGCAGAGAAGATTTCTTTGCTTGAACTTGAAATTAAGGTATATTCCCGTAGTTTATTGTTTTTGTCTGCTATTTGTGTTGGAGGTGTGTTCTCTATCTCTGCCCCCATCCCACACAAACACCTCTCTCTCTTTTTACTAGTTTTTTTTACCCGGCCACGCTCGGGTGTATGTGATTTGTATCATTTTAATTGCTCAATTTCATATTAAGATATGTTTAATGATTTAAATGCTAACTAAAAGGAGTATTCCGATCCCAAAAAAGAAAACACTCCTCTTAGTATTAATCATTCTAGTTACTCCATTTTTTCTTTCAATATTTTTTTCTTGAAATATAAATGTATCAATATTTAAATTTTCTAAAATATAGTTTAGTTTATTTGAAATTAAACATAAATACCCACTGGGTGTGGTGCAGTTGGTGCGCTGAGGCTGCGTGAGTGGGAAGAGCTCTTGAGT
>JAYMTF010001442.1:0-23374 GCA_036897485.1 Pelargonium nanum | reverse complement strand
CACAATCACCACAAGAAAATGAAACAAAAATATGGCGAAGAAAACAAAGGTCATGCCATAAGGGCATAATTGACATTTAAAGAAATTATCAGGTCATGTGCTTCTCACATGCAATTTTTTTTTTCAAATTTCCGTTACATATAACGGTTTTTAGATGTGCATATAATTAATGTATCTCCAAAACTACATTTTGAAATTTGTGTACATTATTTGTTTTTGGACTGAAAATTAAGCCTCATCTATCATTACCCATTAATATTATAGTAATAATAATGTATATTTAATTTCAACATATCATCTTTGAGCTAAAAATGAAAATATTTTTCAATTAATTTCTACATAATCAAATGTTCATTTCTAGATTTTCAATGAAATAATAATTATTTGCATATTGATGAAAACTACTATGTTTCAACATCATACTTCTTTTCTTTCAATGATTGGCCATCATCCATCCCGAACAGCCTTTTTTCTTCGCCGCAGCCGCCTCAATCAACATCCTTGTCTCACCACAACATCAACTTCGGCGACAAACTTTAGCTTCGTCGGAGCACATGTCTGTTGCCATCGTCATCAGAGTCTCACTCGACATCTCAGTCAGTCGTCTTAATTGGAGCTCATCTCCTCATTCTCACTCTTCATTAACTTCACCATCAGAATTGGAGCTCACTCGATTTCTCATCAATTTCATTAACAAGCATGGCTCCACTACCATGCTTAAATTCTTCTTCTTCTCTCAAATTCAAGCCAACTCGGATTTAGTGGCTGGTTCCCATCCATTTTGCAGCTGTATCTCATATGTCCAGCAACTGACGACGTCATCTGCACCCACCCCCTGCATCCTTCGATTTCGGCATCATCTTGCAACACCAACCAACGGTGGGCCTCATATGGACTTCCACGTTGCTGATTCCAGCGACCAAAACCACTCAGGTAGCTTAATGGTTTCGCGACTCTTCGATCTCGGCGGAGCCTGCATGTGCGATTAATGTTCACGCGCTTCCCCACATTATCCGCCCACTCAGGCCACCCAACCAGCAGTTGTCCTGTGCTCTCCCTAAGGCATCTCATTATTCATCAATCAAACTTTCAAGATATTCTCAACTTTTGTTTTTTCCAAGTCATTTCATATATGTACTTTTTCATATCCATTAGAGCTATTTATTGCTCTTTTCATGTACTTTATTTTTTTCTTTGAAATTATTAATAAAGTACCGCTTGCCGAAAAAAAAATAACAATTTTATTGTAACTTCTAGAAAATAATAAAAAAGAACATAGTTTTAAAATTGCTCCATCTGAAGGTTATTGTATATTACTATTACTATTTGTCATAAAAAAAGACTATTACTAAATGTTATTAGTTAATAGCAATTTTATTGTAAGTTCTAGAAAATAAATAAAAAAACATAGTTTTAAAATTGCTACATTTGAAGAAAAGAGCTTAGGTGACATTATATTAGTCATTCTCACCAACTTTAATATACTATAGTAAGAAACGTAAAGACTAACTCGTGCAACGCACGCCGTTCTTACTAATATATTTAATCAAGGGTTAATTATAGATAGTTCATATGAACTATTCACTAAAAACAAATATGTCCTCTGAGCTTTGTTTCTTGACAGATAACCCCCTCAACTAATCGATACATTGTTCCGTCACTTAAATCTAACTAAAACACACACTCTCTCATCACATGCATTGCACATGTATCTAATTATTTTTTTTTATAAGTGTATCTAATTATTTTTGACATACCATTTTTGCCTTTTAATTTTTCCGGCGATGTTATGTAGTTTTCGGCGATTTTGATGAATTTTTCGGTATGATTAAAAATTTTCCGGCGATTTAAATTAATCTCAAATCAATCCAAAATTAATCTCAAATTAAACAACCAAATCCGAATCTCAAATCAAAATCGAATCCAAAATTAACATATGCAATCAAAAATCAAAATCAAAACATCACCAGCGAGCACGAACAAGATTTTTGGCGAGCACGACCTGAATTTTCAGGAGCAGATCGGGGTTGGATATTCGGTTGCTTCATCTCCGAGAAGCGAGAGACACATGGAGTGGGGCTGGAGCAGATCGGGGTTGCCTCCGTGCTCGTCGTCGCTACCTCAAGTCGATACGTCGTGAGTTGCAGCCGAAACAGCCGCCGACGTCGAGGCAAGCCCGAATCGCTGGAGCTTGGGCCGATGCAGATCCCTAAGCTCGTCAGAGGAGATCTCGAGCTCGTCGATTATGGCTGCTCGTCGGATGAGATCTAGTAAGCTCATCCTACTCATCACCGGCTCACTAGAGGCTGACTAGAGATGAAGGGACAACTGGAGCGAGAGAGAGAGAGGGACGACCGACGTCCACCGTACTCGCTGCTCCTTAGATCAGTGATGATGAACGCCTTTTCACTGCAGATCGGGCACGGGTTGAAGAAGAGGAAGAGGGAGGCGATGGTTGTGGTCACTGGTAACCATGGGAGTCGAGGCAGTGGCCGGAGCTCAAGCTGAAGACGAAAAAGACGAAGATCCAAATTTTTTTATTATTTATTATATATTTCAAACAGTTAAGAGATTGTTTGGTTATCTAAAATCAATATTATGTAGAGGTCTATTTGTCTTTAAGTGAACAAACTAACGATGTGATAACATTATAGTGTTTGGGCAAATTTGAGTGGCTATTTGTCAAGAAATAAAGTTGATGAGACATATCTATTTAATTGGATATTTCGTATAGGCTATATGTAATTAACCCTTTAATTAATGCAATTTCCTACTAAAGAGCCAAACCCCCCAAAAAAAACAAGTGATTAGAGGAAATGCAAAATCATTTATCTCAATATTTTAAAGGAATAATTGCAGTTTACTACCTTATAATTGACACATTTTGCAATGGACTACCCTTAAATTTTTTTCGTAACTTTTAACTACCCTCAACTATCAAAAGTTCTTTCCGTCTGTTTTCCGTCCTTTAAATTGCGAAATGACCTAACTACCCTTTGTCCATTTTAACTATTGACTACCTTGTACTTTCAGATTTTTGTCAAATGTTAGGGTTTGTGTTATATTTGTGTTGATTTGAACAAATTTTGGATTTGTGTTGAATTTGTGTTGAGTTTGTGTTGGATCCGTGTTTGATTTGTTAGTCAAATGTTAGGGTTTGTGTTGGTTGAACAAATTTTGGGTTTGATTTGGATTTGTGTTGGTTTTTTGTTGGGTTTGTGTTGGCTTTGTGTTGTTTGAACAAAAAACAAGTGAAATTCCGGCGAAACTTTGAATTTTTCGGCTGAATTTTAAATTTTCCGACGAAACTTTGAATTTTCCGGCGGAACTTTGAAGTTCTAGACGAACATTCATGAACTTGTTCTTGACCACTGAAGAAGAAGAAGAGAAATTGTCATTTCAAGTTTTTTTTTTGAAATCATGTGCTATGTACATGATGAAAGAGCGTGTTTTTCCGTTAAAAGTTACGAAAAAAATTAAAAATAGTCCATTACAAATAGTGTCAATTACAGGGTAGAAAACTGAAAAAATTGTCAAACATGCCTAAACTAAACTAAACTAAACCCAAATCGGCGAAGTCACAGTCACAGCTCTACTCTTTAGCAGAACTAGAAAGTCCCAGAGGTGAGAGCCAAAACCCTAACTTCCTCTCTGCCTAAAGGAACATTTCTCTCTCTCTCTCCGTCTTCTACCTCCACTGCATCTGCGACAATGTCATCCATGATGGTAGGTTCACTCTTCTCTCTGTATCTATCGTATGTATCTATATATGTGCTGCTGTTCTGTCTAATACTGACTCCGCAACTGTAAAAATTGAGCAGCAACCGCAGATCATTCTGTTGAAGGAGGGTACGGACACCTCTCAGGGAAAGCCGCAGCTCATAAGCAACATCAATGCGTGCACGGTGCTTGCCGATGTCGTCAGGACCACCCTGGGACCTAGAGGGATGGACAAGCTGATCCACGACGATAAAGGCAACGTCACCATCTCCAACGACGACGCCACCATCATGAAGCTCCTCGACATCGTCCACCCCGCCGCTAAGATCCTAGTTGACATCGCTAAGTCACAGGACGCCGAGGTACGATGTTGCTATTCACAAAATTGAACCCCTTAGTTTCATTTATACCGTCAGATGCAACCGTTTGTAAATAATTTAGTTGATTTCGGAGTGAAATGAGATTTATGTCCTCAGCTATGTTGCCGAGGTGCAGGAAAAAAAGAGAAGAAAAAAACTTTGGATTTACTCCTTGTTACAGGAAAATGAAGTGAAAATGGGAAAGAAAGGGGACAGAAGTAAATGTTGTTTGTGTTAGAGTTATCTGTGAAAGACATAATGTTAGGTCTTGTTGCTGTTTTTTTTATAGAAAATCTGCGATTCAATTTTGGTTTATTTTATTTAGCTGGCTTTTTTAATCAAAAAGCCAAATTAGAATGGATGTTTTTATTTACATACTGTTATCATATTGATTAGATAAACAGCCATTATTCTTTGTGTCTTGCTAGTGATTTGTATTCTACTACAATTAGGGGATCCCTTCTTTTGTCAAAGAGTATGTTAAGGTTTCTGCTCTGTTTTGTAACATGGCTTGTAATTGCTAAAATGAATTATGCCCTGAACTATTCTTAGATGGCATTTTTTATCATCATGCAATTACTTGAGAACTACCAGTCTACCATCACTTTTGTTTGCTGTGGTTTTTGAATGTTGTAGTGGTCAGCCATGACATTTGAGTCTCCAACCTTGAAATATTTTGCTGAGAGTTGTTCTGTTTCATGCATGTATTTGATTTTTTTTTTTTTTTTTTGCTGTCAAATTGAGCTATGTAGGCATATTTTACTCTGTTCATCATGTGCTCTAGAATGGCTTTACAGGTATTCTTAGTTATGGATCCTGCAAATAGTTTGGTATTGATATCATTGTGCTGTAGGTTGGTGATGGAACCACAACAGTAGTACTGCTTGCTGGAGAGTTTCTGAAGGAGGCCAAACCTTTCATAGAGGATGGGGTTCACCCTCAAAATCTAATAAGAAGTTACCGGACAGCTAGCTATTTGGTATATGCGCGTTTGCTTTCTATGTGTAATTGAAATGCTAAACCTGTCCATCATATGTATTATGTATTGTAAACATATTTTTGCAGGCAATTGAAAAAATCAAAGAACTAGCAGTCAGTATAGAAGGGAAGAGTCTGGAAGAGAAAAAGAGCTTATTGGGAAAATGTGCTGCTACAACCTTATCCTCAAAACTTATCGGTGGAGAAAAGGAGTTCTTTGCTTCAATTGTCGTGGATGCTGTCGTTGCAATTGGGAATGAGGATCGATTAAATATGATTGGAATAAAGAAGGTACATCAATCATTGGCATAGAAGCTTTCTGTTATTCTGGCTTAGTTCTTGTAGTGATCTTGTATTCAGTGCGACTTAACACTACCTCTATGGACATAAACTTCTGACCCTAGTAGTTAGGATTCTAATTCTACTATTTAAGTTGAAACTAATGCACTGAATGGTTGGTTAGGTATACAAATAGTCTAAAGTATATGCAGATTTGGCATAAAGTGAGTGTAGTGAGGTTGCTGAGATCCTGGGTCTTATTTAATATGCCTCTTAGACATCCAATGAATTCTAGAACCATTATAATTTCTTAGATCTGGCGCTCAGTAGTAGATTGTAAATCAACTTGGAGATCACCCTCTCCTTTTGGAGGACCACAATCATATTGGATCTTGAGCCACATCTTAGTCCCAACCTTTTGGCTACATCCTCCTTTCAAGTTCAAGATGCTAGTTTTTTCTGCCAGCCAAACAAACTTTCATACTATGCTTTCTGGTTACTGGGTTCCCAAATTCGATGATTGTTCTTAGTTTGGTGTATATCATTTTGATTCAAGAAGATGTTATTATCGTAAGCAAATAGGACATTTGATTTTGCTTGTGCAGGTTCCAGGTGGTAACATGAGGGACTCCTTTTTAGTTGATGGTGTTGCCTTTAAGAAGACATTTTCATATGCGGGTTTTGAGCAGCAGCCGAAGAAATTTTTAAATCCCAAGATACTCCTATTAAATGTTGAGCTGGAACTGAAATCTGAGAAAGAAAATGCTGAGATAAGGTAAGATTGGTTTACTTTTCTCCAAACTTATGCTTTATTTTTATTTTTTTATTAAAATGCATATTTACCCCTTTTTCCTTTTCGCTGCAGACTTTCAGATCCATCACAGTACCAGTCAATTGTGGACGCTGAATGGAATATTATCTATGATAAGTTGGATAAATGTGTTAAGAGTGGGGCCAAAGTTGTTCTTTCCCGTCTAGCTATTGGTGATCTCGCTACACAGGTACTTATATTCTATGTATAATTGGATCAAATCCTTTTCATTTATATATACCCTGCAAAATTTCAGTGGTTGTATTTAAATGCAAGTATGACTACATTTAATCATATGTTGCATTAAAAAAAATGAAAGAGAAGAAGTTTATGTAAATATGTATATATGGACACAGTTTACTACAGATGTTGGTCTTGACCTGATATGGTACGTCACCAGCTCTTTGGCATGGTGATCCGTAGATTATCAAGATTCTATGACTATTTTTGTATTGATTTGTGTCTGAAATGGATGCTTGCATGGACAGAAATATGCCTACATATGGATATGCATGATCATACTGTCATCCTTTATTTCTATAGTAGCTTTCCTAGTTTCCTTTCAGTGGAATTTCTAGTATCATCGATTGTTAAGTGACATTTTACTACATTAAAAGATTGAGTGTACTGACAAGTTTATCTATTGGCTTGTTCTTCACAGTACTTTGCCGATCGAGATATCTTCTGTGCTGGTCGTGTAGCTGAGGAAGACTTACAACGTGTTTCTGCTGCTACTGGTGGAATGGTGCAGACATCTGTCAACAACATTATTGATGAGGTATTTGCCTTGAGCTTGTGATGTGATATTATTGTATTTGAAGCTGCATTATATATACAGTCTGCTTCTGTATTTCTTGATCTTCTGACTTTCATAAACCTTGTTTGCGATGAAGGTTCTTGGGACTTGTGATGTTTTTGAGGAAAAACAAGTTGGAAATGAGAGGTTCAATATATTCAGCGGATGCCCATCAGGTCGAACAGCCACTATAGTTCTTCGTGGTGGAGCTGATCAGGTCTGTGCTCAACATGTGCATACATATACATACTTGTATATAATATACAATGTTCACAATTGACATTGTATGTTTCTTTGTGTTTAATACATCCCAGTTCATTGAGGAGGCTGAGCGGAGTTTACATGATGCGATCATGATTGTTAGAAGAGCTATGAAAAATTCTACTGTTGTTGCTGGTGGTGGTGCTATAGATGTAAGGGTTTACCACAAAATAGTTCTTAACAAGTATATCTGATGACATTTCTTTATCTTATTTCAAATTTTCTTTCTGGTGGCAGATGGAGATAAGTCGATTTTTAAGACAGCATGCACGCACAATAGCAGGAAAATCTCAACTTTTCATTAACTCATATGCAAAAGCTCTTGAGGTAGGTGTTATAGGCAACTATGCAATGCATTCTGGGATTATATATCTGTTTTTTATTTATTTATAAAATATATATTCTGATACATGTAGCATTAAAAGTGGTTATCCTAATTTAATGAACATATAAAAGAAACTTGGTAATGAAGATATATTTGGGGCTTGATTTCTATGTGAAGTTCAAACAAATTAGGAAGAATGGAAAGCTTGAAATAGTGAAAATTAGTTAGATTTTCTATCTTTCGTTACAATGTCAAGAATACTTTATTATTATGCATTGTCTAGTTTAAACTATCTTTTACTTGAAATTGTTCCTAATCAGCTGCTTGGTTTAGTTGGGCTTTAGTTAATAAATATACTGTCTAAAGAGGCAAATTTCTTTATGAGGCTCTTTACCCCCATTTTGCAGGTCATCCCACGACAACTCTGTGACAATGCTGGATTTGATGCAACTGATGTGCTGAACAAATTAAGACAGAAACATGCACTTGCTTCAGGTTGGCCTCTGTTTACAACATGCTTTCATAGTTTTCTTTTTCATATAACTATCCAGTATAAGTTATTTTGTATACAAAAGGCACTTGGGTGCTTAAGTTAATTAGCTATAGCTTTGTGGTCTAGTGGTATCTCTACCCTCTTGGATTATGTAGAACTTTGCTGGATTTCCGTTGCTCAATATAAGTAAAAGCAAAAAGAACACTGATTACCACCCTATCTTCATAGGAGTACATGAGGAAGTCAATGACTGCAATCCCATATACACTTAACATGTTACTGATGTATCAAGCTATGTGGCAGGTGAAGGTGCACTTTATGGAGTGGATATTAACACTGGAGGAATTGCTGATTCGTTTGCCAACTTTGTTTGGGAGCCAGCAGTCGTGAAGGTATTGATCTTCGATCCTTTATTTACAATTGTGGTAACATTAGATATATATTCATTGTTGACGACATGTACATCCTTTAGTACCCCCTAATGACTGAATCTGTTCTACAGATTAATGCTATAAATGCTGCTACTGAGGCAGCTTGCCTTATCCTAAGTGTGGACGAGACAGTAAAGAACCCAAAGGTACACTTATTTTGTTTGTTTGTGCCCTCAAAATAGTAGTAGTTCATGACGCCTAGCTTTTCTTAGATTTTTACTTATCCATGTAAGCTTTCAGCTATTTGATGGTTTTGTTGATATTTTATATTGCAGTCTGAAAGTGCCCAGGGAGATGCTGCTGCCATGGGTGGAAGAGGGCGTGGAGGAGCTGGTTTCCGTGGAGGGCGTGGACGTGGTATGCGAAGGCGGTGATCTCTTGGTTCAAGGTTTACCAATGCATTAGGTTAAATCCATTGCGTTGGATGATAGAGAAGTTGGTTTCATATCAGTAGTCCAGTTGTTTGTAATTGTGGCTTGTCCCGTTTGTTAGAGTTCTACTCAAAGTTGCAAGTAGTCATCACTTCTATTTCATGTGAAGTGATTGCACTTCTTTTTTTGACTGTCAGACATGTTCACATAGACTGGTGGCTTCTCTCTGCAATATTCATCCCTCACTGTAACCTTTATTTTTTTCCCTTGTGTTATTATAAAATCTGAGTTTGATGAGATTATTTTTGTTGAGGGGTTTATTAATGCAATGCAGGTTGAGCTTAATTAGAAAAATAAATAGTATGTTAGGGCGTTGTTCTGAATATTTCCACGTGTAAATTTGCATTGTTTTGAGTTTTGAGATTGAAAGCAAATGTGGCTTGGTTTGGTTTGATTGAGCCACCATATGATCTCAACTGGGAATCGTTTCTTCTGTTGCGCAGTTGTGGTGGCTGAAGGTACTGAAAACTATATGCATTGAAATGGTTTGTTTTGTGCTGCAACAAAGCAACCATTACAGGATAGTTTGATTGTTGATGAACATGCTATGCTATCTTTTTTATTTATCAGCCAGCGTAACAATCGAGGCTCGAACTTGAGACCTTATGTTATGTTGTCTTTAGTTTAATATTTATTTCTTTTTCCAACAACTTGTTGCTTGTAGTTGTGGGACATGTATGAACCAGAGAAGCATGATACATTTTATTCAATATTATTGAGGCAGCTCCCATTTGGGACCAAATTAATTTTAATTGATTAAGTCCAACTACAAATTTAGTTTAGCACCACATAGTATGTGAGATTTTGTGTTTCAAATGGGAAACCATATGAACTGAACCAACTTAGTCCTTCACATTATTTAATTATTTATTGCTTAACTTGGTAGAACCAAAGAATACATACAATAACACTTCACTGAGTGAACTTGGAAGAGATGAACAAAATCTTCAGAAGAAGCTAACTATGATTCATTTGTACAACTTGTTATTCCGAGCTATCAGCTGAAACTGCGATTACAGCCTCTGCGTTGTCTTCCATGTCTTCTGGTTCGTTCTCACTCGCAGCGGCTTCAACTTTCTTAATCTTCGAGACACGGAACATTGCCAAATTCATATCACCTACACAAACAACAAAACTCATTCAGAAACCAAAGACATTGTGCAGAAACAATTTCACAGTTCCTTGTGTAATGACAATACTCATCAGAGTAACAATTTCACATTAACACTTCTCTATGAAAGGTCATGAGCTCAAAACCTATGTGTTGCGATAATTGGAAAAGAATGGCTAAATATGTAAAACAAATGGCATTGTAGTACCAAATATGATAGTACTTCCAGGTGGTGCAACAGTTGGGACACCGGGTTTTAGCGGTATCTCATCAATATATGTTCCATTGGTGCTCTTCAAGTCTGTCACGTAAAGCCTAATTCCTTTCTTTTGAATACGGGCGTGCAGACCAGAGACTGTTCAAATTAGACACACAAGAAACATCAATTCTTAACATCTGAGGATTAACTGAATATATATACTATCTATGTTACTATGTATTTTGAAGAGTGGTGAACCTGTGGCAACTGGAATGACCATATCTGCTTTCTCAGGAACACGACCCACAGTCACATCGCTCTGCACAACACCATAGCAACTCAATCAAATTTTGTATTCTACAAAGAAAGAACCACTCCCAACATATAGATTATATGGGTTAAATGGTTTTACATCCTCTGGACTCGCGTTCTTTTTGGATTTAGCCCCTAATTAGTGTTTTGCATGCATTTAACTCTTGTATTGAACTATTTTCTTTTTACCCATATTAATCAGTTGTACCATGTCAATTTGTGACACGACATCTATTAAGAACACGTTACCATACCTGCTCATAACAGTTGTCATTTGTTTCTATTTTTTATTAGCAACGAGACATCATACTCGAAGTAATAATGTTTCTCACTCCCCGAAAGGGAGAGTCACCCTAAACCCCACCCCACAAATCTCACCCCATACCGTCGACAAGGATGCTCGAACTTGAGACCTCAGAGTGAATCCAAAGTGGTATTAACCACTTGGCCCAACATGCCTTGATAAGGGTTGTCATTTGTTGTGATGAGATCGCTAAACAATGTTTTTTTTTTTGTTTTCTTTCAAAATCAACAACGAAAACAATACCGTTTTGCAGACTACAAAGGAAAATCAAAGACGCAACAATATGTCTTTAATCCTAGTTCGCTGACGTGACATGTCCACGTTACAACTATTATGAGTTAACATGATTACATGTTAACAATAGCGGAGGCAAAACCATTTAACCAGGTTATATTACAGTACTCACAGATGTTATTTCAAATGCATTTGGCATTTCAACTTTATAGCCTATGTGGCTTGAGTCTCCATCACCTGTGGAAAAGAATGGCAACTCAATTGGATTAGCAATCACACAAAAACCAGCATAAAGAACCTTACTCTACAACAGTACTTGCAGAACACCCAAATTGTGCAACAAAAATAAAGGAATTGAAATGAAGGAAATGAATAGAGAAGTGAGAGACCAATAGGTTGAAGAAGCCATATTGTCTCAGTAGAGGTTGAAGAAGGGCCTTGAGGCTGAGAAGAGGCATGGATGATTCCAAGATTCCTGTGTTGCCTTGCTGTAATCTTGAAGCTGTGAAGGTGTGTAACAACATTAATCTGAGAAGATGCAAGAAGAGAGGCCTTAGGGTGCACCAGAGATGGTGTTGAGGGTTTCAAGTGGAGCACAGATTGGGAAGCAGTTACTTCCATTTTGTGCCTCTCAAGCCAAAGAGGTTGTTTTTGTTTTTGTTTTAGTTGTAGTTGATTTGTTACAGTACAGACTTGAGAGGCTACAAGGTTGGTGTGGATAAAAAGGTACCATTTTAGCACATGTGGCAACCATTTGAGGCCTTGACTCATGACAATACAACACAAGGATGTGTTGTGGATAACACAAAATCCTTCATTTCTTTGGTCAACCCATATTGACCATATATTTAGATTTTTCATTTGTCATCAATAAGCTTATGGTATCTGAGTTGAGTTTTCTCAATAACAAGAACTCCTCATGATCTTGATGTCCTTGTATATATTCAATAGATCAATATATTTTATCATTTAATCATGTTATGTTGCAACTACATTTTGGTGTCATTTTATATAAGAAACAGATTGACCAAAAATTACATATTTTGTATGTTTGAATAGAAATTTCTGCAAATTTACATGTCAATTTCTTTTTTCCGGTCTAAATCATGGGGTTCCTGTGTGGGCCCGTAAACTCTCGGTTGACACTTTTAAGGTGTTTTACCACACTCAAACTAATCATCATTCAAGAATAAGTCACAGTTAAAGCTCATCTCTCTTCCTAAGGGTGTGTTGAGCGGGGATCGAACGTAAGCACATTTCCCACTCACGCAACCTGTTTAGCCAACTGTGCCACTACTCTTAGGTTGTCGATTCTTCTTTATTTATATATAACAATTCATGACCGGTTTAAAAGGTCTAGTATTAGATTTTTCAACAATAAGTGCAAGATGATTTACATAATAACATACTTTTGGAACAAGTATACTCAAATAACAATTATACTGCAAATGTTGTAGTACTCGTATATATATTTCAATTGAAAGTGGGTAATACAAGATATATACTCAGAAACACATGCAACCAAATTTCCTCAACAATAAAATGTAAAAAACGTGCAATGAAATCATATATAAATAGTAAACTAAGAGTACATGCATTACATATAAAATAAATGCATTATAATTAACAAGATATGATTAAAGCAAGAAAATAGGAATCACAGAAATTAAAATGAGAATGCTATGGACGTTGCAGCCAATGCAAATGGTAAGGTGAACAAGAAAAGCAGAGCAGATGGTGCCATTGTTGAAGATCCACATCCACTGCTGCTGCTTCCACTTGGAGAAGATCCTGTACATATTTGTAACAAAATATAATAAATTAACCATTAATGTTCATATATATATATATGTTATTTATAATGCATGGAAAATGAAGTAAATAAATAATTACCAGGTGATGTATAGGAAGAGGAAGAGGAAGAAGAAGGTGAGAGCTGGGTGGTGGATTCACTTGAGCTTGGTGTTGGAGCCATTCCTTGATCACTTTCATTACTTGATGATGTTGGTGCTCCAACTGGGATTCCTATTTCTGCATCCATCCAACACGTATGTATATATATAACCAAATTATATATGCATTAACTGATTAATTAAAACGCATAAAACTAATATTTAAACTTTCATTTGAAATTATTCTTTACCATGACGACTAAAGGTCCCGAGTTTGAATTCTCCCGTCATCCATATTAAATTCCAGCACAAAGCAAGAAATGACAGTGCATGGACAGGGGATGAGTGGTTATAATCAGTTAATGGTGGCAGGGACGATTAATGAGATATTGAGGTGTGGTTGGTGAAGTAAATCTCAAATTCAATATGCATTCAATTCAACAATCTTGCAAACCTATAAATGAATGCAACCAACCACTTTAATGCACTTTCTTCGATCTCTACCATTCAAACTACTCCAAAAATAGATCTAACATGCAAGCGACTTAAGACGTTTACTTCTGTTGAGGTCTCAGGTTTGAAGTTCGGTGTTTTTCGTTGCTGATACAATAAAAATGATGTGATCATGTTATGATAATAATATTTACCTGAGCACAAGGAGACGGGAGGAGTGGTGACTTTGCAGATGGAAGGGAGGTTGAGAGCCTTTTTGACATCAAATTGCAAGCCGAAGCTGTTGTTGGACGACAACAAATAGCAGAGACATATTGGATTGCTGTCCACCAGACCGGCCAGCTCGCCGCAGCAACCCTTGTCGGGTTTCTTCAACGTGCTGCCCTCAGTCACGTACGTCAGACAATCGGAGGCGTTGAGCAGGTAGGTCATGCAGTCCGGTGACGGTCCTGGAGCCGCTACCTGCCCCTCCACTCCACTGCAAAATAATATAGCGGCCGCTGCTACCAAAACGGCCGCGAACCGGTAATAATAGCCTACCTGCATTGCCATTGTATATATATCACTACACGAAAAAACCTTATCAGGGACGGGACAGTAATGGATGTAATGTAATATAGAGAGTAGATGGAGTGGGAAATGAAGTAGTCCTCTGCTCTATTTAAGTGTGTTAGTTTTGGCAATACAATACAATACAACATTTAATGAATATTGTAGCTACCACCTAACTAATCATGTTCTTCTTTCTTCTCTGTTTTTTTTTTTTTAATTCTCTCTCCTCATTCAAGATGCATACCATTTTTATTTATTCATAAATAAAACATTTGTCTTTTCTACTGAGTTATCAGTAAATAATAATGTATGTTCAAGTCAGTTGTTAACTACAAAGTCAGTCACCTTAAGGGCATATAATTTAGTAATAAGTGCATTTGGAAACATTATTGTTTTTAGTTAATGAGAAGGTTTATATATTGCTATCCTAATTCATTACAGCAGTTATATCCTTACCAGGCTTCAAAAGTTATTGGACTGGGAAAGCAAATATTAGCTAGCTAGATTGACTTAGTACTGAGCCATATAAACATTTTGATGAAACACATTAACAATCCATTGTCGTCCAGCGGTTAGGATACTTGGCTTTCACCCAAGAGACCCGGGTTCGATTCCCGGCAATGGAACTTTTTTCCTCTTTTTTTATTAAAGATGATTTTGAATTCTATACAAAAGTGATGAAAAGAAGCACAACCAACAACCATTTTAAACATAAATGCCATATGCTATTCATAATGCTAATGCTGCTCCACCTGCATTTCTCACTATTTTAAAATTGGTATTTAACATTTGAGGAATTAATATTTGGCACTTTTACTTTTCTACCCCATATATCATGTGAAGTTAGCAGCAAAGCATTTTTCCTTTAATATTCCACTTTTAGTACTATAATTTGATCTATTGATTATAAATGTTTTATTGTTATTCAGCAGAGACAAGACCAATTTATAGCCAGGAAGAACATTAAATTAAATACTAAATAGATCATTTTGAGAAATACTTCACTTGGGATCAAGAGAGCGCTGCAGTAAATGTAATGTTGTTGCTTGCATCAGCATCTGACAAAACACAGCTTTGAAACTGAAACTGAAACTGTGCTCTCAACATCAAGAGCAAGAGCAAGCCCTGTTCCTGAAAACTACTAAAATCCATTCCATATCAGAAGCCTCAGTTACTGTTGTCTTTTAGTTTTTATAATTTATTTCTCAACTAACGGTCAGTACGTACTGAGATCTGATCTGATCTGCGTACCAATACAACAATACAATGTCCATTACACATTCACACAAACATTTATTTTATTCTAGAGTCTGCCAATGAAGTAGTAGGGAAAATTGATCTCTAAACAACACCTACTAACATTTGGCTTACATTAGTAGACAACAAAGACCCATTTCCAAGTATTCTTCAATATGTATCACACACTTGCTCAAACCTTGGACGGCCGTAGGTAGGAGCTGTGCTCCTCCTACTCCAAAAAGACATCTTTCACATCTTCGAGGATGATACTTACAAACTCCTGTAGTCTATAACAGTAACTTCATCCTCTGGAGCATCTAAATCTTGGTAACTGTAAGATATCAAACATCACTGTATATTAATGCACAAACTCAAGATTCCTTCCTTGTAAAAGCCCAATACTCGTGTTTCATACATAATGAAAATTTTATGCTATATTATTTTGAAAAATTCATGGAGATATCCCTATAACCAACAAGAAAATACTAATACTCAAACTATGTTCTTGATACTTATTTATGCAATTATGCTTCATCTCACCAACTGGAATGAAACTCAACAAACCAACATTCAAACTTGGCATCACTCAATCACCATTTAAGAGACCCTCACGAGTTGAAACAGAAATTTACCTTCGTAGCCGTCGAGGATCCTGCTGAAAACCTGGAGATATGAGAATTGGAGCTGGTGCATTTAGATGGGGGCCCGTCCGTCCATTTCTACCACCACCTTCAAAAGGGGAACCCTGCTCTCGTAGCATTCGCATGGCAACTTCAGGAGGAGCAGGAACAAAAGGCCCCAGCGGACTACAATTACAACCATATAGAAGCTCTCAGTCTCATGTAAGTTGCAAAATACCAACACAAGCAAAGAAATACAACATGAAACTATAACCTACCCAGCCCCAGGAACAGGCATCAAAACTGGTGGAGGGGGTATATCCGAGGAAAAAGGAGGAGCAACATGCATGCCTTGTCCCCCAAAGGCATCAAACATTCCTTCATCCATACTGCCCCCATCTGGACCATCATTGCTGGACTGGAAATCACTTGACTGTTGGTTCTCAGACCTGTCATATCTTTCACCACCATTAGCTCGACCATCACGTTCTCTACGATTGCCTCTGTCATCTTTTAATCGATTATCTAAACCAAACCTGCGTCTTTGTGGTCTGTCCTTCTGCAGAGAATAAGTTATTAAGGTGATACATCAACCATTACAATCATAATACACATTAATACTAATTTAATACTAAGAAAAGGGAGGCCAAATGCAAGTGGTTCTTATCTTGTTTTTGATAGGTTTCAATAATGTCTTATTTACTTATCCATGCACATTGCATGATACACCGTATTTTTAAGCTAAGAATTAATGCATATTTAGCAAAATAATGACAGATATCTTCCAAACTATATATAACTCAATTTTCCTTCAAAAAAATTATGAACTATACGATTCACGGTTCGATACGATTCCCGATTCAAACACTAGCTCTAACGATTCACGATATGAATCTATTCGAAAACCATGCTATCACATTCGATCACCGACACATTATGTGTAAAACGCCAAGATGAATTTATTCACCCGTGTAAATAACAGAAGATTAATAATTTGGGCAACTATACCAGTACAGATTGCTGCATAATAGGCGTCCCACCAGGTGCATCTGCATCACTGCAAAAGAGGGAAACGTATTATTACCGTTGCAACTTCAGAATCAATAGATAAGGAAACAACATTTAAACAGAAACCATACTTACTCCATGTAATTCTGGAAATACAGTTCTTCACGCACTTTAGCAGTCAGCTCCAACACAAGGTCCAGATGTTTTAATTTAAGATGCTTGTGCACAAACTCAGAAGCATGGAAGAGCTTTGTGCAACCCTTTGCTCCACAACCATACTTCCACCCATACTTTTCATCCCGAATTTTCCGGACATAAGGATCTAAACCTTCAACAGCAGTGGCGTCTATCTTCTCCTTAGCAGTCATCAGTTCCAGGGGATCTTGACTGCTCAACCTCTCTTGCCAACGTGTATCAAGTTTCTTTAGCCAGTCACTCCCATCTCCAGTTGCATCAGAAATCTTTCCTTCTGTTCTTACATGTCGAAGGCCCTTAGGTTCACTTGTCTCAACCATTCCATAATAATCCATGCCATGGATGCGCCACAGATAAGTAACAAGTGTATCCAGTAGCTCAACACCCTCCAGACCCTTAACAGATGTTAAACCACGTATGATAATAACTGGGCCAGTAGAACTACTTTTCTCTCTATTATTCATTTTTTCATTATCAGATCCACATAAAACATTTTCACCAATTCCTTTTTCCAAGTCAAGTTTGCGGACAAGGGCCTGCGCTTGTTCTATGTCTAGTTGAATACGTCTCGGATCAGAACTGACCGGGTGAACCTTAGGAGCAGTTGAAAGAAGATCGGGTTCTTTAACTGCTACCCTACCATGCCGCCTTCTTTTCCCACCAGTGTCTACATCATCATCAGAATTTGGATCATTAACCAGCGCTGATTTGTTTGCAGTTGAGGCACTGATGCCAGGCCCTCTGCATCAAAGAAGGAAAATTATTGGTCTGCTATAGCAAAAACAATATTTGGCCAAAATGAATAGAATATGAATGAAAAGTAGAAAATGGCTGAGCTTACATGTCCAATGTTCCACTCTGCAAATCAAGCATAAATTCCTTTGCAGTCTTTCGTGCCATTTCGTTTCTCCTAGACAATAGAAGTTTCAAAACCTCAGGTCAATGTCAATAGAAGTAAAGTTGCAACATAAAATGGTGATTGCAATTCATTATAGAAAGCAGAGGTAACAGTTGTTAAGTAGATTGAGGACCGCAAACCTCAATCCTAGTTAAGAAAATTTATAGATTCCATATTTATAATGAAAGCACACCTTTCTATAACAGCAACCAGATTTGTTGGATGATACTTGTCTTTCAACCTAAAACAAAACCAAGTTCAGTCAAAACGACATTAGTAGGCAAAAAACAGGACCTGAGATAGACAGTAACTACCATTCCTCGTCCTTGTGAGCATCAAAAAAAGCTCGCTTCTGAGTTGAAATATACTCTGACTTGTATTCTTGATATCTGCAAATTCAAAAGTTAGTCACTTCTATAATATGTCATCGGCTGGATTCACAATCCAATGATTTGATAGAAAGCTTTTGTTTTATACCTGCGCTCAGCTTCAGCGGGTAGTATGTCATCTTCAAGCTCCTGAATAAATTGCTTGTATGACATCAAGCCTTCTCTGAAAAATTCAACTTAGATCATTACATTAGTGCTTGACATGGATACAGCCCTCATAGTCAAATTAATCAACTTTTTGAAAACAAAGGACAGCCTGATCAACACAAAGCAACACAAATTTTTCTCTATTTTAATATTTCCTATTTCATTCGCAGTAAACCACCCCTAAACAATTGATTGATATCTAACCTTTGAGAATTTCCAGTATTGGATCCATCATAGTAACCAGCACCTCGGCCAGCATCCCAGTCTACCAAAAGAACAGAAACCAATATGAAATGGTTTAACAAATAACACAAGAGAACAAATAAAAGTATCATCATTACATCAAGTTGCCAAAGGAAGTATCGTACAAGATGCATTACCAGCATAAAACTAAGCCACCAAAGAAAAAAAAAGGTCAAATACAATTGATCACATATTATAGATGTGGTACCCTTGTTCAACCTTAACAGATCCCAAAGTTTCCGTATTTGTGCATGCATACATGAAAACCTTATTCATGAGTCAAGCAAGAGTACTTTCCAAACATTATTGACTAATGATGAATATCGAGATTCATCCCTTCTTTGCATGATCTTGTGCAAAGTTAAGCTATTTGTTTTTCCTTTTGGCTGGGATAGTGTGAATTTACCAAGTTAATTAAAAGTGCCAAGGATATTTTCTGGTTTTCTAATATAATATTAACTATTATTATGGTCATGATTGATTCCCTCTGAGTAGTTCCAAGTTGCCTTTAAAAACGTATACACAGCAGTGTCTCTGAAATACATGGGTATGTTGCCACTAGACACTGGAATTTAAGTATAAACAGACCAGAATGACATCCAATAGCACCAGTGCCATAATAATAACCTTCTCTAATGGTCTATTGACATTAATCTGCCAAGAGCAATATCTTATCACCACTAGAAACAAATTTACTGCACTCTTCTTGTTCTAAGTCAATAACAAAACTGATGCTGCAATTTGTGGCCACAATTTAATCGCTATCTGCTCTATACCATGCAATCTAAAGCTAATTCGTCAAAACGTAGCCACAATATGCATTCATAAGCATTATATAATATAAATGATTCTTTCTTTAATGAACATAAATACATAATAACAAATTTATGATGAAAACAGATCATGACAAGAAGTACAAGACACCAGCATGGAAAAAATGAACGATTAAACCTAGGGAAGTAAATAATGTAGACAATCAGCATAAACTATAAGAAGTGGATAAAAGATTGATAGATATCCAAAGTGAAGATAAAGGATTTCTCAAATTGGATCTAGAGATTTTCAGATACACGCTTTTAAGTAAATAAGATGGAAAGAAGTAGTGTGGGGACAGGTCATAGCAAAGCATTTGTAACAATTACCAGGTCCGCCTTGATAGCCACCAGAGCGACCAATGTACCGGCCATGAGGCCTCTCATCAGCAAATCCAGGCCGCCCCCCCATCTCACGTTCATATCCACCAGCATGATCATAACCAAACCTATGAGACCAAAACATCCAAATAATAATTATAATCAAATATAGCATAACTCATAGTGTGTGTATAGCTTAAAGAGTGGCCAATAGCTTGGAGAAACAGTATAATCAGAGAAAAGATCAGGAAAATACTACAGAGCAATAGACAACCTCTTAGAAAGCAAAAGATACTGGGTAGTGAAATGAACTTAGGGATAATATTAGAACAATAATCTCAACCATAGAGAACTGCGTCTATTTATGAACTAAGATAACCAAACACCAATTCGGACACAAGACACGATACAGACACATGTTGTGTCATTTACGAAAAACACAGGACACGATATGTTAAGACATTAAATTTAAACATATACATAAATTTCATACGTAATGAAACGAACTTCTATATTCAAATTATACATAAGTTAAATATAACTATAAACATATTAATTAAAATGCAAGTTTCTTCAATAGAAACTAAATATGATAATAGTTACTATCAATTCCATTTTCAACAAATGAACTCATTACTCATTACAAACCATTAACAGAAGTTTCAAATTAAACAGTGAATCTAAGTCATTACAATTCTATTTATTTGTATTTTTAAATGATAAAATAGAATTCGCCTAACATGCGAATATGACATGATTTGTAACCAAAATGATGAGTCAGTGCTTCACCGCCAACAATAGCCTTAAGTTCATGGGAAACAGCACAAGAAATATGCTTCTTTTGCAGTCCTGCAAAGTCTAACTAAAATGGCAGAAACTTCTATTTAATTTAACAAGCAGTTAATCATTCGAGCAGTGACAACACATTAAACCACCCTGTCTAGATGCCTGAATCTAAATAAAAATAACAAAATAACCCTGCCAAAGTCTATGATGTCTAAAGTCGTTGGTTTTAGAAAAAGAACTAAGTTGTGAAGATTTTGTAAAATCAACATGGCAGAAAGTCTGATCTGTCCAGAGTAAACATCAATTTAACTGTAATGCAAATTCTAAATAACTAATCTATTGCTGCAACATATAACAATTCATTACTAAATTTTAGCTGGTTTACCTATTGATACACAGTGGAAAAAAATGTCATGACCTTCAGTTGTATCATCAATTTGCAGTATAAATATGGACATGCCCCCTCTATTGATTGAGTATACCTATGGGCTATGGTAACATAATCCAAATGCAGTGAAAACTTACTGTCTGAAAGCTAAATGTAGCGCTCAAATGACATCGGAAATAAATAAGGTATCCAACTAAGCACCCAGAATTGAGTCAATAACATCCATCTATGATATTAACATAGATAGTAGGCAAAATTCTGAAAAATATTTAAACGTTGAGAACAACTTAGTCATGACCACAACCAAAAACACAATGCTCTACTCTTTGTCTGAAAGAACAAGGTGATAGTATGAAATCACTTCAGACTAGTTTTTTTCTTTTCATAAATAAAGTAAGTGTGGGTTTGTATAAATAAGCAGCAAGAAAAAGTTCGTGAATCTGTTTGTTTTATTTTGCACTCAAACCGTAAGACCAGTTTCAGACAAGCATCGTAAATTCATCTGAATATTTCTCCACTTCAATGTGTTTCCTCTGCAAAATTTGCTTGGAAATAAACTTGACAGAACAGGAAAGTGGATGTAAGGCTATCGCAATCAAGTAGGAAATGTGCAATAGAACAACAACAACAAAAAAAAGTATATCAAGGGGATGTGGGTAAAACTGTTTAACTGGATTTATGTAATTGCTCAACAGAGCCAGGATTGAACTTTTATGGAGCTAAGTTAATACAATTGAAGAATTAGATCCTTCGGGTTGTGATCTTTCAGTAATTAAACCAATATAAACGAACAGCTTTAATTAACTAAACAAAAAGAATCATTCATTTCTGTCTTTTACATATGCAGTTTAAATGGTAATTTCCAAATTTAACCACCACCAATGTTCATCCATTTGAAAATGAGAAGACCTAGAGCTACCTAATTACAAATTTGGTTGCTGCTAAACCACCAAAGGATAAAAAGAAACTCGGAGGGTCTTTCAATAACACCATGAACAATCAATTGAGCCAAGTAAATCAACGGCATGGTTTCAATATTCTATTTCTCAAATGTGCAAAATCCATGGCATTCTATTTCCCTATCCAGAAAAACTAAGATGCCATACCATTTCCTAACTCATACTATGCAGAAAATTGAGCTAAGACACCATTTCGTAACACATACTTACTCTACTCTAATTTTGGTAACTGAACTATATAAACGGTATAGCATTTTCTCAGTTACCAAATTCCAAATCAGCTTCATTTCGTCACATTTACTCAGCAACAAAACATATAGTCCCCGCCGAAACAACCACACTTCTCTAAGAGCTCAAAAATCCAGATAATGCCATCAAATAATCAAAACGAATCAACAGACCAACCTTCTATCTCCAGGTCCAAAACCTCCTCTAGGACTCCCTCTCCTCTCGTACCCGCCCTCTTCTCTTCTAGGCCGCTTATATTGTGGCGGCGGAGATCGCCTCGGTGGCGAGTGTCTCCGATCCCGGTAAGGTGGCGGAGGGCTTAGGCTGCTACGGCGCTTGAAGTCCCTCTCTCCTCTATCCCGCTCCCGGATGGGCGGAGGAGGAGGAGAGCGGTTTCGATCGTAGTAGTCGGGGCGGCGGGGAGGCCGATCGGTGTCTCGGTCGTCCCTGCGCTCGCGGGAGTCTCTGTCGCGGCGCCTGGAGGGTGCTGGTTGGGGCGGCGCAGCAGGAGGAGGAGGGGAGGATTCGGGCTCGCCGTCGGCGGGCGTCTCCTTGCTGTCGCGGGGCTGGTCGAGGGAATCGACCGGCAGGTTTATGACTTCGGCCATAGGCGTGGTGAAACCCTAGAGAGAGAGAGAGAGAGAGAGAGAAGTGGAAGCTTTTGGGATTTGGGTTGAGGCTCTGGGTGAGACTGGTTTGGACACTCTGCGCGTGACAATCTTAGCTGGGCCTCTCACCAAAAATACAAATTAAAATTGGATTATACTAGTTTTTTTCGCTCGGGTCTATGTCATATTTAATTTTTATATTAATAATTTTTGCATGTTATTGCAGCTTAATTTAGTATCCATTCAGTCCCTAGGGTCTTCAACTTTTTTTTGAACGGAAATATCTCAATATTATTAATTCAAAGGAATATCCGAAATTAATAAATGAGCGACATCAATAGGGGGTTGTAAACCTATCCAACCCTCTGTGCCTGACACTAAAACAGACGACCTAGCTAAAGCATGAGCCACCTGGTTCGCAGACCTATTAACCCACTGAAAAGAAACTGAAATAAAATCGATCATGATAGACATAATGTCTTGAACAATCAGACCCAAGACACTGGAATTACCCTCCCCTCTGGTCTGTAAAGCACGTACTACTTCTTCAGCATCAGATTCAATAATCAAGGACCCCCAACCCCTTACCTTG
>JAYMTF010001441.1:0-23377 GCA_036897485.1 Pelargonium nanum | reverse complement strand
TCTTGGGTTTGTAATAATCTAAACTTTGTTAGCCTTTCTTTTATTGAATGAAGTCCTTTTTAGTTTCAAAAAAAAAAAAAAAAAATAATCCATCTCACTTACATTGGATATTACACAACAACAAAAATATAGCTACACCTCTCAAAGATAAACTAATGAATGTTCTTGGCCTCACAGTTACAGAAGTCAAGAGAGGGCTTCAGCTAACTGATATTAGTGATACAGCATCAACAACATGAGGCCTAACAAGTCATTCTATGAACTGAGGCTTATGCCATAACACACACATACAAAAGAAACAAAAAACAATTTTTTTTGTATTGACCTCAAGAAAAATTAGTATCTGTAGTAACAGTGCCCTTCCATGCCGGGTAAAATGATGCCATGAGTCCACTGGCAAGCAACATTAGCTCGACAAGACACTGCTTACTTCTGCAGAAGATGAAATTTTCATAATCTACCAAGAGGCGACTCCAGCGCGTGATCATCGACCAACCACAGGCCATAGTCGTGAAATCGTTGTATCTTCTTCTCAAAACCTATAATATAATTATTGTGGATGATAACATGCTTTCCCTTGGTTTCCTTAACCCATGTTTTGTTTTTGAAGTATAATCCTCCTGTTGGGAATGCTACCTGGGGTAGCAAGTACAGATCCGCCTGCATTGCACACATAACATTCATGTCAATATAATATTTTATTTTGAGAAACCCAATCCTTAAAAATTAAAAGTAACTTGTTTTATAGGGCATGAGAAAACAATCTTTTTTCTTTCCCTCAGCACATGCTGTATAATGATAGATAAACTTCAGTTCTTTTTATTTAGCACACTCATACCAGCTATATTCAATGGAATTGGTGACATTTATAGCGTTGACCTTTGTTTATGTAAATTGATTATGTATCAATTTACTCATCTTGTTTAGCTTCTTTCTCCCGTTTCAAATTTTCTTTCTGGTGATGCTCCAACGAATGATCGACACAGGACGTGAGTCATAGGGCCTCTATCACATCAACCTGCAATCTGACTTCATTGTGTACACCCATATGCTAAGTCTCCTTCCCTTCTGCACAACCCCTATGGTCACCCCACATTATGCTTTAGAAGATGGTTTCAAGTCACTAAGTCGTGTCAACTTGGGAAACACATTGGTAGTTGATTTCCCAAACATAGTAACAAATGGGATTAATTTCCCCTTGAGTTAGTTCATAAATACGTTTAGGGCCCAAACCGAGTCTTCTAAATTTTAGGGCTTCAAACTTAAGACATGTTGATGAATATTCAAGATGCACTTAGTTGTTACTATGAACAATCATTTCGCCTTATTTTCTATCCTTTTGTGCCAAGTTAAAACACAATTTTCCATTACTATTCGCATTTGCATAGTGATAATTCTCAAGTATAATTCTTTGATCCCTTTAATACATATATGTTATCTCAAGGTATGTCGTTTCAATACTCATGTTCTTACACTCCCCAACAAGATGGAGTTGTTGACTGTAAGAAAATACACCAGATTGAAACAACTCGTACCTTACTTCTTCACAACCTGTTCATCCTTGTTTTTAAGTTAATATTTTTCTCACTACTTTTTTATAAATAGAATACCTTCATCTATGTTACACAATCAGGTTCCTTAATCTCTTTTACATCCTTCTTAAACACACTTTTTGCTTTCACCTGTGGCTTTGGTTGCACCTATTTACTCAATAACTATCCATAAGTCTTGATAAATTCACTACTCAGCTCTATCAAATTTGTCTTTCTTGCTATTCTCATCTTCATAAGTGATATTTTTTGCAGATGTCGCCTATTTTTTTAATTCTTTCCTTCTCCACTCCTTAACTTCTCGATCTATTTCTGAAGTCCTTTCGCTACCTTCTATCTTGGATTCCTCCTATTAGTCCTTCCATGCTTCCCCACCTCTCATACCTTTAGTTGTTCCACTTCAAATACCATTCACGACCCGCTAGAACCTTCGACCAATGCTACTATTCCTCCAGAAGAAGTCTCAGATGTTCTAGCACACTCACCTTCTGCTCTACAGTCTGCAGGTACGGAGGTCTTACCTCTACATGACTAGTTTTCATTGCCATATGCAAAGCTAAGTGCACCACTCGTAATCATCATCCATGTCATAACTTTCTACTTTGTCCTCTGTTTCAATTCCTAACAATGTACTTAAGGCACTCTATGTACTTAAGAGTTCTATACTTCTATTACTGCGAAGTCTAGATATTTTAATTTTTTTATCTGCAATTCTATAAGAATATCTTAAGTCACACGCAATACCGCTACCTAAAGCAAACAAAGCAATCTATCTCCAGTGCCATTGCCTTCTAAGCTTCTTGCTTCTCAAAATTTTCACAAAGGTCTCAGGTATTTACATTATACTAAAAAGGTTAGCATATAGAATGCAAAGCCATGACAAATATCTTTGTATTTATACTTCAAACTCATTTTTATAAATAAAAAATAACTTCATGAACCATATGATTCATGATTCACAAAATACCAATAACAAATCACGATATGAACTCAATTCAACCAGTATGGTTATCATATAGAACAGGTAGACCTTCTATATTTGTGCTTTCCACAACAAATTCAACATTATTAAACTTCTTCGAAATAAAGTTAATGGGTATGTTCTAGGATACAAAATACACCAAAAAAAGCAATTATAAGAATGCACTGAAGGTGAGAACTGAGAACATACCTGTCCAGCAGTTTTCATCAATGCCCAGTTAAAACCAGGCTGATCATTTGCTTTCTTTGCTCTGGACCATGGCTGCTCCTGAAGCTCCTCTATCCACTTCTTCATAACAAGTTTTGCTCCCGCGGTGGGACGTAGATAAATCATGCAGCTGCATATATATGGCCGCCCTTTTTTTCCTGGAGGTGGCAAATCATGAGAGTGGTTCAGAGGTTTCACCTGGTTGCCCAAAGAGGAAAAGGATGATAAATCTAATAACCAAAACAGCACTAGACTTTACTATAACCAACAAGAACAATGAATGAAACAGGCATGTCCTTTGGGTTGATCTTAGCAGGTGTAAATAAATCAGACTAATGATTATTCAGAATAATTGTGTGATAGAACCCAGCAAACAGCTGAAAAGAAAGTTGTGGTGTCATGTTAAAACCAACAGGCTATAGCTGAATAAGTACTAGGTAGTGAAGAGCATAGCAAATAGCAAGATCGTCAACAGTTCAATGGAGCATCCACATTGGTAGGAATTGGGTGCTTTTCAGGTTTAATATTATTGAAATTTAATAATCCCAAGTAATGATATAATCAAATTTTATGGCACTAGTTAATCTAAGGAGCAGATTTTGGCACTATTCCAAAACATTTGAAGCATGAAATGTAAAAAGGAGAGCACCATTATCATTACAAAATGGAGAAGGGGGAAATTCCAGCATCTTCAATATGATTTAACATCACATGTTCAGCAAACATTTAGAGCTGTCTGCTCCATTTCCTATAAATAAAACATCACATATAAAATAGATGTACGTACTGCAGTCATGTCATCAGTGAAGTACACGTCATGGTTTCCAATCATATAGGGAAATGTATCTGCCAGCCAGACCATATCAACATCATTGTACATAACATTATAGCCCTGCTCCAAAATATTCAGCAGGTGCCGAGGCCTTCGAGATGTAAAATTGAAAAAACCCTGTGTACAGAAACCCAACCAAGTTTATAACAAGAAAAAACACAGAAATCAATTACCACGATCACATAGTGTTCTATCATAAATATCACTGGTGTGTTCAAGAAAGCAATAAAACTAAGATGCAAACTAAACAACCTAATAGCTGACATTTAGGAAATAATGTCCTCGATAAAACATCACTACGAATCCTAGAAATGCCATCTTAATGTTCTTCATCAGAACTGATGTCAAGTGATTGCCAGCAATGATCATCTAATAATTCTTCATTCGATACTATTCCTTACCTCATTACTTTAAACAAACTTGAAAACTGGTAAATATCTACAAGTATCTACTGGACCAACTATGGTCTTGGAGATGACATTATGATGGCTTGGATCAGGTCTTCCACAGTTGGTAAAATCAATTTTAGTTAATCAGTTCACTGTAACAACTAAAATCCAGTTTGGAATCAAAACTTGGCCAGAATTATGCAGAAACTTTCTATAACAAGTTAAATTGTTCCATCTTTCATGAATCAAAACAATAACATACACAATTCACCACCAAAAAGAAACAACAAAAAAAACATCATCCATACCTGAGAACCAAACTTATGGGCAGTTTGAGCATCTGGAGCGGGCGGAACGAGCACGGCGTGCCCAGGCCACCTTTGATTCACCTTATAGAGAGTCGCATAGTCCTCAGCAATAACCAATACCTTGTCCTGATGATGTTGCCGCGCAATGCTGATCAACCAATTGTTGAGAAACGGCAAGTAAGGCTGGCTCACGGCACAAACGATCACGGTCCCGTTCTTGGCCACGAACGACGCCGCTTGTTCCAGCGTGTAGTCGCGCCATTTGGAGAGGGAGGGCCTGGACGCCGACAACATTCCGTCCGTCAAGCCGGTGAAAGGAGAGAGCACGCCTAGAACGGCCATGAGAGACAGCAATATCAAGAGGCTTGTTCGACTGAAAATCGAAATGGATCTTTGGGAATTGGAGGAGGAGTGAGGTGAAATTGGGTATGAATTGGAGAACAAGTTCTGGATGGGTCTCTGGTGCAGAAACGACGACATTGTTCCAGAACCTCGCAGGAAATTGAAGACAAATGGTTGTGAAGTGAAGCGAATAGAAAATGGAGATTTGAATTGGAAGTAGAATAGAGATTTTTGAAGTCGGAAATTTTGGTGAGTCTATCAGAGCATAGGATCGGATCTGTAACAGTACGAATGCAGGGACTGTACAGTGGAGAAGAGAAGGAGATTCTCGATCAGACTACTGATGTTCGACTTTGAGAGCAGATCCGACGGCTACTATCATAACACACGAATATAAGGAATATAATGGTAGTGTTTGTTTAACAATTTTTAGTTTTAATTCTAGAAAAAATATAGGGACTATTTTGAAATCGCAAATATTACATTCTTTTAATTTGTCAGTAAAGAATATTAGGATTGGTTTGATAGCAAGTTAAGATGGTGTTAACGTTTGCATAGCGACAACAGTATAAATATACGATTGATTTTTTTTTTGGTTTGTGTACTGGACAACAAGAGACGATTATGAAGAAGGAAAATGTGGCTTGAAAGGTGGTGATTTGGTTGGAGTTCGGGTTAGTTTTCGAGTTTGTTGTCGAGTCATATGAAAGACCCATTGGTGGCGAGGGGCGATTGATGAAGCATTTCACGTGGTCGTCTTAAGCTCTAGTTGCAGTTGTTGTCAGTTGTTCGTACTTTTCATGTTGGGGAAATTTCAATGTCTCTAACTTGATTATTCAGTTAGATGGGGAAGAATTCACTTCCTTTAAATTGATTATTATGGATGACGATGAGGGTGTAAGCGCTTTCGGTTGAATTATTTAGGATGTTTTAGTCATTGTGACTGATTTGATATATAGTGTCAATTTTTTTGTTTGTGTGATAGTCTTGGAACCTAGTGGCTAACGACTTAGTTAAATTTTCAGTCTCTTTGTCAAGTTTGTATGAGTAAAATTGATCTTTAAATTCTTAAATTTATATCATTTTTGTTTATCATCCGATTTGAAATGATAAATTATTAATTTTTTATACTTAAAAAAATTCACAAATTTTTACTCCTCAATTGCAAAAAAAAATAAAAATATATAATTCAAATGGTGTTGATTGAAAATATCTTACACCTCCCCACCAAAATTGCCGGCACAACTGTATTTTCATTTATCATTGCATAACCCATGGTGAAAAAGTTTTTTTTTTTCTTCTGCAAATTGACACCTAAAGCTAATCTCAATTTTTATTTTTGATAAACAAAACTAAAATTTTCTTCCAATTAAATTTAAAAATTGACGTTTAGGGATTTGGAGGAAATATTTACGGTATATAGTATAACAAAGTATTAAATAAGAGAATAAGGAACTAAGTCAAACCAATAGGATGATGCCAACACATTAAAGTTCTCTCATACACACCCAAGTGAATTTGTGGGAGCGTAGCGATCCGTCCGGATTCTGAAATTTTAATGAGGTGTCACCATCTCATTAATGGCTTAGCCTAAACCAAATATTATAAATTAAAAAAAAAACACATTGATAGTTATCTTGTCATTTAACTATACTATAAGGTAGAATAAATTTTGATCCATACAAATTAAAGGAGAAAAATGAATAATAGAAGGTTGAAATGACATCACCATACACACTGACTGCTTGATGAAGGCATATATTAAAACCCAATTACATCACTTAACCACTCCTCCCATTTTTATTAATACATTCACTTTCTCCTTTCTTCTTTTATACTTTTTCAACCTAACTTCTATATACTACTCACACAAATGCTATATATTTTCCCAAAACACCCCTTTCTTGTGCTTGAAATTTATAACCAATATATTTGTTCAATAGTTTAGATGTGACAAGAGTTTATGCATGTGACATTTGGATGAAATTAATGTAGTTTACCCATTGCTTTTTTTATACGTAGTACAAACTTTCTTAACAAACTTACAAAAATCACCAATACATAAAAAATATGCGGCAACTCTAATTGCCAGATTCATAATAGCCCATCAAGAACACACACTCACACATCTATGTGATCAAACGAGCACATAGCCTAAGATCAATATGATCACTTCTTGTTGTTCTATCGATGCTCCAAAATGAGTTGTTGTTTATACGTATATTCTCTCAACCACTTGTTGTAACAAAATTAGCAAACAACTAACTAACTAACCATTCTTGCTTGCTAAGTAGAGCAATTAAACGACGACGTTTACAACACATGCTCGTAAATCCATGAGCTATAAAACGCCATATTTCATTAAATCTTCATTGAGTACTAAACCACGTCCCAACTTCAACCTTCAACCTTAGGCAATATGACTGTTGGAGTATTTGATTAGTATCACAACAATGCCTTCCTCGTCTTGAGATCATAGTCCTCAAAGATTAAAGTACGGAAATTGGCTATGGAAAGCTTGATCACTCCTCCCATGTCGCGTCCTCTAGTACTGAGTTGAACCATTACACCAAGACCTGAGTAATTGTCGCATTGTTTCGCTTCATGCATGAGTTTCCGAACTAAGATTGACAAATAATCTATTTTGAGATGGACATCATGTGTAACGTGAGGTAGAGAAGTGACCAAACTATGGTGGTTGCCAAACTTCTTCTTCACCAATGACCTTTTGACATTCATATAACTTCAACTTATACAATATTGTACCTATTTTATCCAAAATCTGAAATAGACCATAATACTTGGCTGGGAGCTTCATGCTCCTTGCGCAAAGCCACTTTAGTTTGCCTATAGGGTTGTTTATCTTTCAAAACACTGTTTGACTTCTGGGTTCATTTGTGATTGAGCTTTCTTCAAACTTTTTTTCAATTTTAGCGGTTCTAACAATCCAACTCTCTGACCTTCTGAACAGCCGTTGAAGATCTCTACATCTTGAACTTTTCTTTCTTCAATTGTCCATAAATTGTTTCAAATCGTTTCTTTCCAAGTTCAACACCTCCAAAAAATGTTAATACATGCCAGGAGCTTAACATAAGTCGTTGTCCTACTTGTGCACTCAACAAATTGGAGTAACACTTTCATGTATAAACAAACATTGGTACAGAGATTCATAAAAAAAAAAATAAAGAAAGTGTTCACCAATCACCATGCACATATTTTAGCAATACTAGCGTCAATTGGGAGTGTGCTAGTGTAGTTTTTTTAGACAATGCCTTGTAGGTTACATAGTAAATAAGTTATTTTGATAAATAAATAAATTAAAACGACCCATTAGAAGCGATTGAAAATGTATCTTACCTAAGATAATTAATTAAAAGATTTATGTTTCCTATATTCATAGAATCATAGTTACTTATATTTGCCTTTCAAATCTCCCATAAATGCTTGAAATTACTTTTTACACGTGAATTATTATTATTATTATTAAGTTTTTTTTTTTTTTTCTCTGGATGATAAAAAGGATAAGAAGAAGGTTCAGCTCTTTTAGGACAAGAAAGATTCACAGTCCCAAATCGTTAAGTGAAAATCAGCTACACATTATCTGGTTTGTTTCAATTCGAAAACCAGAAAAGGCCCTGTTTTCGCCGTATCTAGCGTTGCAGCTATCTCCGCAGTCTGGACTTGGGTTGACCGTCCATGACCTGACCGACCGACCGACCGTGTACGCGTCATCACTCCCTGCGTGCGCCCAAAAATCACCCAATAATACACTCTTTCTCTCTCCATCTTTTACTGACCTCACAAGCATCCAGTGAAATCTATGCTGTGTTGCTCGGTTTCAATCGGACTATCTAGCTAGATTTCTGTATCTCAACAAACCCATTTGCTTGTTTATTGATTGATCTATGGTTCTGGGTGGGTGGTGTTGTTTAAATCAGTGTAAATTGATGGGACTGTAAATGGGTTCTTTGGAAAACGGGCAGCCATTGAAGAGAGACCATCTTCTTCTTCTCCATCGCTCCGCTTCCTCCACGAGGCTCTCCTTCTTGCAGAGGCTCAGATCGAGATTCTCGCGGTTCTTGCTCTTCCAGAAGCTCGACTACATCCAATGGATTTGCACCATTTCCGTCTTCTTCGCCTTCATGGTGCTGTGCCAGATGTTTCTTCCTGGATTGGTGATGGAGAAATCTGGGTCGTCGTCGCTCAGAGACGCCGAGGCTAACTCGGCTCACCGGATTCTGGGGCTGGCGTCGAGGGAGGCTTTCAGATTTGACCGCCGGCTAGGCCTTGCTGCTCGGCGGCGACCGGTCAATGGGTCTTCTTCGGCTCTCGCTCGGACGCAACACCGGTTCGGGTACAGGAAGCCTCAGCTTGCATTGGTCAGTGCGCTTTTTGTTTTCTTGCTATTTTAGTATCGAAATTTTGTTCTAGATATGCATGTAATGTGAATGAGCTTGTCATGTTTCTCCACTAGATTTTGTATTTAACTTGTGGTTTGAGCTGTTGTTTCTGGAATTCTGTTTTGCTGTTTTCTGATTTACATTTCCACTTGAAGGTTTTTGCCGATCTGTTAGTTGATCCACAGCAATTGTTGATGGTTACTGTAGCAACTGCTTTGCAGGAGATTGGTTATGATTTACAGGTAATCTTATTGATTTTTATATTTCAGTACCTTAAAAGTTTGGTGCAAATCATAGTGTTGCTTGCATTTCTTGCTGCTAAGTATGATTTCGGTTCAGAAGCTACCTTTAGAATGATGGGCTCATCTATACTATGCCAATCCATGAAATGGATATCGGCTCTAACTTCAGCTGTCTATATAAATATTGTGTAGTCATCTTCACTCCACATCTCATTTTTTATTAGGAGGATATATTTATGTAAAATAGTCATAAGTATAACTATGCATTGAGCCATATTTTGAATATCCCATATCTTCTTGTGAAACCAACTCATAACTATTTGAGCTGTATCATATGTCTTCATGTCTTTACAATCATGAAACAAAGTAGGAGCAGTGAGACCTAGGAACTGGATTTAAATCTCATCAACCATGAAAACATAAATTTTGAACTGATCTGGAGAAAAGAAGATGAAGAAGGAATTTAGTCAATGCACAGAACCTGAATTGAAGGAATTTCAGTTAGGTCTTCATTGCATTCTATTAATAAACTCAGGTGCTAGGGTGGTCTTAAAAAAAAACTTAGGTACTAGGGAATCTCCATCCATGTCAAGAATCATTGTTTTATTCTGTTTAACTCAGGTACTAGTTTTGAGTCCATATTAATTATATGGCCGGGTGCCTTTATAGTAATGTATAGTGGGATAAATATCATCATCATCTTAACATCATTAATGTCCATATCTATTTTCAAATGTTTTTGCAGGTTTTTTCACTAGAAGACGGTCCTGTGCATGACGTCTGGAGAAAGATTGGAGTTGCTGTCACCATAATTCAAACCAGCGAGAAGATGGAAGTCCCTGTTGATTGGCTGAAGTACGTGTTTCATGCTATAGTTTTCCAAGACAGAAACTTTGAGACTCTTGATACCTGTTAAAAGTAACAATTCACTACAAAATGAAAACATTCAACTAATTACGTTTCAATGTGCTTGTGATCATCGGGTTCACCTCATTGTTAACATGGACCCTCATGAAGGTGTTGGGATAGTCCGATCTAGATCCCTTTTGTTTATGATTTCTTTTATTTCATATCTTCTTCTTATTGTAATTCAATGAGTTTTAACTCCGAAGTTTTCCAAATTATTAGAGTTCACAATGAATTTGAAATGCCCCTGAAATTTTGTGTAGTATAAATGTTGAGTTGATAGCACAGCCATTGAAAGTGGCTGGTTAATTGTTTCTCTCAAAGCAACTATGAATGATTAAGCTCATAGAAAATTGAACTTCGGGTCCGTCTAATTTCAATATATGTTATTTGCAGCTACGATGGCATACTTGTGAGTTCTCTTGAAGCCAGGGATGTCATTTCTGGGTAAGGTTTATGTTCATATATTTTCGATCGTGAGAAATTCTGTTGTAAATATTTGCTTATAAGTTATATCAATTAAAATTTTCACGGGATGTCTGACATAAACTTATAATTTCAAAACAGTTGCATTTTATTTTTATTTAATTGAATGCTAAATCAAATTCTTTACAATGTTATCAAAACTTAGTTTTGTTTTCTCTGACATTCTATATCACCATTTTGAAACTAATATGAATGACTTAACTTGTCACAGCCTCATGCAGGAACCTTTCAAGTCTGTACCTCTTATATGGACAATTAATGAAAAAACTCTTGCTATTCGTTCAAGACAGTATGCTTCAAATGAGCAGATTGAGCTTTTGAATGATTGGAAAAAAGTCTTTACCCGAGCTACTGTTGTTGTCTTCCCAAATTATGTTCTGCCGGTAATCTTTATTAGACAAGTTCTGGTATCCAAGGCTCTAGTTAACTCTTATTGATATCATGCCATGTGGAAGGCACTTTGTATTTCAAGTTATAAGTTACAACACTCCTCGTTGCTAATCATCTCCGCATGACATACTTTTTGTCAATTACAATAAACTTATATAGCACTATTGCAGATATTACAATCATAAATTTTATAAGAGTAAGGTGGAACTAGCTAATAATACTCGTTTATATCAGTAAATGTCATTCTTATGATACTGTCTTGCTTCTCTTAATGTTTTACTTAAAATGAAACTATCAGCACAGATCATCTCTATTTCTTACATTGTTTTCTCTGTACTTCCCATAGATGATCTACTCCACATTTGATGCTGGAAATTATTTTGTTATTCCGGGTTCTCCTGTCGAAGCATGGGAAGCAGATGCTGCAATTACGTCATACAAGGATGATCTCCGTGTCAAGATGGGTTATCGACTTGAGGATGTCATTATCGCAATTGTAGGAAGCCAATATTTGTACAGGGATTTGTGGCTGGACCATGCTCTCATCTTAGAAGCTCTATTACCCGTTTTAGCTGAGAGCCCAGAAATTAATTTTGATTCTCATCTCAAAATCATTATTTTAAGTGGGGATTCATCTGGTAACTATAGTGTGGCTGTCGAGGTATTTTTCTATACTGCATATACAAGATCGGTGGTTCAATTTGTCTCATCTCAATTTATATTCTTATTTATTGGATTTTTTTTTCTTTTTTTCTTCACAGGCAATGACTCTTAGCTTAAGATATCCAAGAGATGCTGTGAATCATGCGTTTCTTGATGAAAATGCTGATGGTATCCTAAACATGGCTGATCTCGTGATTTATGGATCTTTTCTTGAAGAGCAATCTTTTCCTGACATTTTGAAAACATCCATGTCCTTTGGGAAACCAGTCATAGCCCCAGATCTTCCCATGATCAGGAAATATGTATGCTTCTAGATGCTGTTTTGTTTCTCCTTACTCACATATCATTGCCCAGATTTTACCTTGTGTTTATGATAACGTAAGAGCTAAGTAGTATTAACAACGAAAATCACACAAGAAGAGAGTGGCGTTTCCCTTGAGTTGCCTGAATCCTTTTTGGCTATTCAGGTCTATCTAAAAATGAGATTAGGTGCTATATCTCATTTCACTGAATCAGTATGTTATTCTGTTATTCATATTGTCCTTGTTAGTCCTGGGATCAACCAGATTGTTCCTCCTAATTAGCGCTGCATGCTTTGTTATACCTTCTTATTTCACCTCTTGTCCATCTTCTGATCCTCATTCTAGGTCTTTTTTTTGTTGTTGTTGAGTTTTTTAGTCTCTGATAGCCTTGCTAATTGTAATATACTTATGAGGTAATTTAGCTCATATTCAAAACAACTCTTAGAGCATGGTTCCTTACTGTAATTATGATGAACTGATTGACTAGAAGATGTGTATTAAGATTCTCAAGTATTAAGTCATTTAAATTTTAAACATTGAGACTTGCCTTGGGAGAAAGTAGTATTTAGTGGCAGGATATCTTGCTGTTGTAGAATATGTATCTTATGATCAAGAATAGAACGAGGCATGTTATTATGTAAATGTTCCACAGCAGGGTGATTGAAGCTGATTGTGAATACTCATCATTTTCCCTTCTATTTTCACATGTTCTATTAGCTGCACCTGTATTTTTACTAAGTAAACTATTGACTGTATTGGCAATACCTTTTAGGTGAATCACAGAGTGAATGGCTATCTTTTCCGGAAGGAGAATACAAAGACTCTAACTCAAATTGTATTGGAAATTATCCCAAAAGGAAGATTATCACCTCTAGCTCACAGTGTTGCTTCAGCTGGAAGAGTTATTGCCAAAAACCTAATGGTTTCAGAAACAGTTGAAGGTTATGCTTCTCTACTTGAACATGTTGTCAAGCTCCCATCAGAAGTTGCATATCCTAAAATTGTTACTGAAATCCCACCCAATTTGAAAGGAGAATGGCAATGGCATTTATTTGAAGAATTTTCAAATTTAACACATCCTGACAAAACCCAGAAAAGTTTCAGCTTCTTAACCAAGGTTGAGGATCTGTGGAACCGTACCCATATGGGAAGTTTGGATTTTGTAGATTCCATAGATGACTCATTTTCATATAGCCTTTGGGAGGAACACAAGAATACTGAGATGGCTAACATCAGGAAGAGACGAGAGGAAGAAGAGGTAATTTGGATGGCAGTATAAATACATAATTTTTACTCCTGTATTTATGTTCGTCTTTTATACTAAGAAAAATATTTTAAATTTGTCAGTTAAAGGATAGATCGGGTCAACCTCGTTTAACATGGGAGGAAGTATATCGAAATGCCAAAAGGGCTGACCGGTCTAAAAACGATTTGCATGAAAGGGATGAAGGGGAGCTTGAAAGGACAGGTCAGCCATTGTGCATTTATGAGCCCTACTTCGGCGAAGGAACATGGCCTTTTCTGCACCTCACGTCTCTATATCGAGGAATAGGATTGGTGAGTTACAAACACACATTCTCTCAATTTTTATTTTTATTTGTAATGTCACTACAGCAGAAGATTTGATGAAATAAAATAAAAATATTGTTCTCTGAATTCAACTTATGACTTTTGTGTTTCATTCATACAATTTAAAATATATCAACATTAACCTGTAGTTAAAGGCACTATGTATTTCATGCTTACTTTGGTAGGTTGGATAATAGTTTATCTTCTTATTTATGTGCCTTTGCTATTCTTATTAAATAGTTCTTTTGGTATAGCTCTCCTCTTTTTACTTGACATACTGCTGTATGTATGAGTAGTTTAGTTCTCTGACTTAAGTTGATAATTCTATTATGTAAAATCCATTTGATTTTGGTGTATAATTTCATTGGTTGCAGTCCACCAAAGGTCGAAGGCCTGGCACAGATGACATAGATGCACCTTCTCGTTTGCCACTCCTCAATAATCCATACTACCGTGATACCCTTGGTGAATATGGAGCCTTTTTTTCCATTGCAAACCGGATTGACCGTGTACACAAGAATTCTTGGATTGGATTTCAGTCGTGGAGAGCAACAGCAAGGAATGTATGTGATAGTGTACTATTCTGCTTTCCCTTCAGGATTTAATTGCTCGACTTTATGTGTAGACTTAAGTTGTGTGAAACTGGCAGTTCTTAGGCCACTTTCTAGTTGCCAATTCTGTGTGCGTGTGTGTTTGATTACTTGAGTATGCTAAAACTTAAGTTATGTGAAGTTGACTGTTTTTAGGACCACTTATAGTTGCCAATCATGCGTGCGCATGAGAGTGGTTCTGAAGTGTGTCGCCAACTGGCCATTGAGCTATTACCCAAAAAGGAAAGACAGGAAATGATACATAAATAATAGTCTCCTAGGGAAGGAGTTTTAAATTAATTTTGTATGCAATACATTTATTAAATTTTGAACATTTCATTATTTGATTTACCTTTATTTTGACGTGCCAAGTTGACAAAAGATGTGTATCAAACAACATGTTATGAATTAAATCAAAAGAATCAACAACTTAGAGCTGGATAAAATCCAATTTGTTTTAGGAAAAGGGTTAGATGTCATGCCCAAATAAAACAAAAACAGAATGGGAAATTCATAAATTAGTAATTGTGTGATTCCTTGTATGTTGAGAAGGGGGAATACAGAAATTAGTAATTGTGTCGATGAAAATAAGAGAAGGGACCTGAAGTTTTGTTTCTGTTTTGCATTGCAAAGAAGTGAGTGATAATGATATTTGTAACTTCTTCTGCCTTTTACTGTTGACGCTCTCATAAGTCATAACTAATGTGGGATCATTAAACAGGCATCTTTGTCTAGGACTGCTGAAAATGCATTACTAGGTGCTGTCCAAGCACGGAAAAATGGGGATACTCTCTATTTTTGGGTTCGCCAAGATATGGATCCGAGAAACCCTTCGCAACATGATTTTTGGTCTTTTTGTGATGCAATAAATGCTGGTAATTGCCGGTAAGTGGTGTAAATTGTATTCCATGATTCATTTCGTAAACCTACTTGATTGCAGTTTGCATGCCTCATAGACAAATACTCTTTCTTGGGTTATTAACTTGGTTATCTTTTGTATAATCTTGTTGATTGAAGGTCTGCATTTTCCAATGCTCTTAAGAGGATGTATGGTGTAAAAGATGATTTTGATTCACTACCGCCCATGCCTGTAGATGGGGACACCTGGTCTGTCATGCATAGCTGGGCTTTGCCAACCAGATCCTATCTAGAGTTTGTAATGTTTTCAAGGTACAAGTGATTGCTTTGGTGGGCATATATGCGTAACTCAAGCTCATTTTGAAATTATAAAATATTCTCTTGTGAAGTTGTAATTTTCAACTGTTCCATGTGCAGAATGTTTGTAGATGCATTGGATGCAGAAATGTATGAAGAAAACCGTCACAGTGGGTATTGTCGTCTGAGTTTGTCCAAGGTAAGTTGGTTCTATTAACTGTAGTTAGGTCTGTTATTACTAGAAATAATGTTTGTGATGAATTTGCAATCCTCACTTTAGAGGTAGTTTTTTTTCTTCTTCTTTCAGTTCAGCATGTATAAGATATGTAGAGGTTGTTAGACCAACCAATGCAGGCCTGATGACATACTTGGTCAAGAGTCACGACATCTGAATTGTTGGCCTGATGGCATTTATTGGGTTCAGCTCTCGATGTCAGCAGGGCATTTCATATTTGCTTCAGATATATTACATGCACATGAATTGACAAATAGGAAAATTATCAGTCCCAATCAGAATGGTTTTATTGTGTCTTGTGCTTGTCCTTGTCCTGGTAACTTACTCAAGTTCCTCTTGTTTGTTTGTTTGTTTAGAGATGATATGTGGCAACTATGTAGATGGATTTTACTTTATATTGTTACTGCCTACTTTTTGGGATTCATTAGCAAATTTACTCTGCAGGACAAGCATTGCTATTCACGAGTGCTCGAACTACTTGTAAATGTGTGGGCTTTCCATAGCGCGAGGCGGATGGTGTACGTGAACCCTGAGAGTGGGGAAATGCAGGAACAGCACAAATTGAAGAGCCGGAGAGGTCAAATGTGGATAAAGTGGTTTTCATATGCCACCCTGAAGAGCATGGACGAGGACTTGGCCGAGGAGTCAGATACTGACCCTGTCCCTAAACGGTGGCTGTGGCCGTCCACAGGAGAGGTCTACTGGCAAGGCGTATTTGAAAGAGAGAAGAATCAAAGGCACAAACAGAAAGAGAAGAAGAAGCAAGAAAGTAAGGCAAAAATTAACAGGATGAGGAACCGGCAACGCCAAAGAGTGATAGGGAAATATGTGAAACCCCCTCCCGAGCAAACTGAAAATTCAAACGCAACGGACACTACAACTGCGACACAGAGAAGGTTTCTATAGCGAAGGTGACGAGTCCTTGATAAGTTAAGTCTAATCGATTAATTCTATTCTTTTTCTTATGAAATTTAGTTGGGCATGTCTTATTTTTGTAGAGGATGCAACAATGTGTATCTTAGGTGTGTAAGGGAGGGGTTTTATCTTCTTGTATGTGAGGCCTTTCTGTATGTAGCTGCATCCCCTAATGTTGATAAGCTAAATGTATACTAGTCCTATTTTCTTTTTCTTTTTTTATAATGCCATTCTTTAAGCTGTATTTTCAAGAGAAAATAGATATGAAGAGAAATATTATATATGTATGGCATTGATGCGTAGCTTTTTATTTATTAAAATCATGAAAAGTGAGGTAGCGTTCGTTTAATTTTTTTTAACTTAATTAAAATAGTTAAAATTTATTTTTCTTACATTTGAATACTCAATTTTAAACCCTCAAGTGGTGGGTCTACTAATTCCCATAATTTCAATAATTCAAAATTTTAGGAATTGAAATAACACTTCAACCATGGTATTTCAATTCCTAAGATTTTGGATTTATTTAACTAATCTTAGGAAAAAGATTTTTTAATTAACAACTTACCCTCCTATAATACCCAACATGTCCTCAGTTCCTTTGGATTCAATTAATTTTTTTAAAACGAACGCTACGTGTTTCCAAAAATCAGATTTAACTAGAGTTTGTAATTTGAAACACTTTAGTTACTTGACATGAACATGATATGGTTTATGTGTTTAAGTTGAACATAATAGTGTCATTTACGTTGAAGAATTTGACACATTTAATAATCAAACTTGTAGTTGATCGTGTTGTGAATTTTATTCGGTTCAGGCTTAGCTTATAGTAAATTATGTCAAATGTTTGTTATCAATTCACAACATATAAAATTACATAACTAGGATGATCAAGCATAGGTATACATCATTTGAGCTAAAACAAACTATTTAAATAACTCAACGACGGAATAAAACATCATACATGTCTATATTCAAATAATACACTTAAAATCAATGAAGACTACTCGTAACACCTTTTTTTTGTTTGACCTTCTTCATTGAACTTTCTCACACTAAAGCTTACTCTATCTAAAATATTCTACTATATAATAATGATAAATTCTAAGAAAATTACAATGATTGGAATATATGAAATTTCTCTTTCAGAAGCTAAAAGCAATGTGCAGTTTATAGAAAAAAAAATTGACAAAATGAGTGGAAAAAAAAACTGCTCCTATTTTCAACAGTGTAGTCGTATAGGTTGAACATCGTGCAACACAATTCAGTACAAACCGTACAAGCTTTATTTTCAATCATAAGTAGATTTAGAGTTCGTCGCACTTTGTGTAATGTAGTTATATATGCATACTGAAAAATTTACTCATTTCCTCCTTTTGCATGTTGACTTGCACGACGAGTAGTACATTCATGTGCAAGCGTCAAGATTTCACATTCTCACTTGACAGTTGAGGACTTGTTCAAATTGGGATGTACGATGAAGAAGGGTATTTTGGGAATTCTAGAAAAATAACTTTTAGATTTTTCAGTCACCTATTGGTATTGGTCCACGTGTCAGGCCTCACAGAAATGTTGCATATAGCACCAGGTGAGCCCAAAAAACCTCCCTCTTCAACTTGAAGCTCTCGACATTGACAGAGCACGCCCACCAACCAAGAAATAATACCAATCCGTCGTCTCTACCATTTTCTAAGAAATTTCCATCCTGACCGACCTTTCATTGATTCTGCTTCGGTTTCTTTCTCTATCTTCTTCACAACCCTTCCAAAATTAGGGTTTCTTTTTACCCTTCTTCATCTGCTTCTATTCCTAAATTAGGGTTTCTTTTTTCTTTTTCTTCGTTTTTGGTCAGCGTTGAAGCGATCCATTGGGGATTTTTGATTTAGTTGCTTTAACCGGTCGTTTCTTCTTACAATCTAACCTTTTAGGTGAGTAATTTGTTTTGAATTGGTGTCATGTGCTTTGTTAATTATTTCTATTTTTAATGCTCGGAAATGATGAATTTCAGATCTGTTTGATTTCGATGCTCATCTACTCCATACATGTGATTATGTATATTTAGATTTGTGTTTTGTTTTTAGTTTTCTTATTTTTTGAATGAGGCATGATTTAACAAAAAAATTCTGGGTTTTAACACAAGAGATGTATGTTTTGTGTGCTTACTTATTGATTTCTGTTAAGTTTAGGTTTGTGTATGCGTATAATAATTGAACCTCAGCTCTAATCATGATTTCTAAATTTTTCGGGTCTATTAGATTTTTCGTTTGTTTGGAAAACTAGAAAATTTTACCATAACTAAATAGGGCATAAGATTTCTCGTATCTTACTTGATGACCTATTTATGTTCATCTGTGAAAAATATAATATGCACAATGGTTTGATAATCTCTGAATTTCAAAATTTTGGGATATTTGTGCAGTTGTGACAAAGATGCTTATTAGAGATATAAGCTTCCCATGTCTTACTCTATTGCCTGCTGTTCACTTATTGTGGAGTCTGAAAATATCTTCTGCATAATGTATTGATGTGGAATTGTCTTAGGTTGTTCTTGAATGTTGTATAAAAGACTGATAGTGAATAAACACTGATCTGTAATTATAAACACGATTTTAGTATTGTGTCTTTTATATCTATCCATTCAGTTTGAGCTTCATTTTTCATGAAGTCCAACAACTTCAATGAAGCTCGAAAAAAGCCTGTGCTTTTAAAGCTTTTATTTATAAGCACAAACCATGCATTTTTGGGGGTTTTCAAATGTATCTCATTTCAGCGAATAGTAACTGAAAATACATATTTCTTAAATGTTTCTACTTCTACCCTATATTTACCAAGTAAAGTTTGAATGTGAAAACAAAATTGAACAAGTTTTAATGCGAATAAGAAATCTTGTAGCTCCAACTCCCCTATTTTCCTTCCTCAAGGACATCAAGTCTCTTTCCCTCCAAGTGCATATTGTAATGCACTCTCAAAATCAACCACTGCCACAAATTCAAGAATAATTAGACTTCAAAGTGAGGACGATGAAGATGAATGGATTGAAGAGGGCTCATCAAATGCGAACGTTAGCACATAAGATTCAAATGATGACTTTATCTCTTTTCATGATGATGATGATGATGAGACTCATCAAGTCATCAACTAAAAGATTCAGATGTTTTTTTTTTGTAACAATAGAAATGATAATGTGGTGCTTTGTTATGATTAAGCTTTTAATATGTCCATTATTAAACAATTGAGTCAAAGAAATGCATATTATAATTTATATGATCTGTGCTGCTATTTTACCACTACTAAAACTTGAAGAGCATACATTAAAATTTAAAGTTCTTGCATATATTTTTAAAAATTGTTCATCTCTTCTATGAAGGTTATGCTTTGCACCTCAAGTGTGCTTTGGTATGAAGAACCTTACTGTGTTGGTTTCTTGATATGCTTGTTATTTGCAGGAAGTATACGGAGAATTATTTTTAAAATATCTATATCGGAAGTTGATTTTACGCATGGCATATTTAAAGTTTGAGTCTTACTTGAAGGTTACTGGAGAAATTTGACTCCAGATGAGTGCTGCTGTTTTTCAGTACAATGCATTGTGATTCTCCCTTGTTTGCCAGTTTGATATTTAACAGTTATTTTTACCTCTTGCAGTAAGTATATCATAAATGAGTCGTCCACAGGAACCCCACAGACCTTTCTTCCCTTTTCGAAATCCTTTCCGTATGATATCGTCGAAAGGTTCTCAATTGTCTCCAAAGCTACTTGCATTCCTGAACTCTTTTGAACAAACTTTGTCAGAGAGGCTGAGAAAACTTGTTCCTAAGGACAAGGATGACGTTCTTAGCTTATCATGGATGAAATTAGCAATGGAGTCGCTTTGCGCTACACATAATGACATCAAAGTCCTCATAACTCAGCTCGAGCTTCCTGTTTGCGACTGGGATGAGAAATGGATAGATGTGTACTTGGACATAAGTGTGAAGTTGCTTGACATATCCATTGCTTTTAGCTCCGAGCTTACACGGCAAAACCAAGGTCATCTGTTGCTTCAGTATCTCTTGCACAATCTGGAATCCAACTCTCCAAAGCAGTTCATTCGGGCTCGATCTTCACTGGATGGATGGAGACAGCACATTAGTTCAAAGAACTCTAAAATTGAGAACTGTTTCACCATCTTAGGTGATCTTGTGGAATCACTAAATCTGCCAAAGGTTAAGAACTCAGCGAAAGGGAATGTTTTGATGCGTGCTATGTATGGAGTTAAGGTGATGACTGTGTTTATATGTAGTGTCATTGCTACAGCCTTCTCCGCTTCTTCACAGAAGTTAGAATTGAATGTTCCTGCAACATTCTTGTGGGCCCAAGCTTTCAATGATTTGCAGGCTGATGTAAACAGGGAGATCCAAAATATATTTTCCAGCGGAAAAGTTGTAATTTTGAAAGAGTTGGAAGCAGTTGATGCCAGTGTCAAGAAGTTGCATCCCATGATCCAGGAAGTAGGGGTGCCTGTTGAAGAAGAAGCATTCCAGACTTGTACATCAGACTTGGGAGGTAAGGTGAAAAAACTTTCTCAAGGCTTAGATCTTCTAACAAAGGAAGTTGATGGTTTTTTCCAAATAGTTCTAACTGGTCGTGATGCTTTGCTTTGTAATCTAAGAGCTGGTGGTTCTTTCCCTGACCCAAGGCAAGGGAATAACGTAAAACCACAAGTTGTGAGATAATTGTGATGAAGCTAAGCTCTCATCTGTATACACATGGGTTTAGGTATATGGGGTTCTGTTATATGGTTGATCAAAACATTCTATATTGTATTACTATGGTTTATCAAAATATGCTGTATTGTATTAGGTATAGTGTCATGTATGATCATCTGTGCTAATGATATATAGCAGGGGGTTTAGATATTACATTTATGTTTTACTATTTTGTATACCCAAGTTATCATCTGTGCTAATGATATATAGCAGGGGATTTGTACCATTATGGATCTGCTAATCCTATAAAGATATGCATACGTAGGCAGTGAGTTGTGCTATCTTATTGATGACTTTAGGTTCGGTTTTCCTCTACAGAGTTTGCCCCATAAGTTAATTTTTCATTTCTGAACTTGTTGCTTGGAGGATCATGGATGAAGGTTCCTTCATGCATGACGATTAGGGGTTCAAAGTTTTGGTCTTGCCTCCAATTTAGATAAGGGAGATGTTTAGCTTCTACACATATTCCGAAGAAGCTTATAAAAAAAAAACACATATTCCGAAGAATGCATAGAGGGTGGATGAGTTCCAATGAGTATCACTCTTGGATTTACTGGCTGAGTGCATGTAAGTATCAGTCTCGTATTTCAACGCTTCCAAATTCGACTGTTCTATCAATATGAGCCTTTTTTGTTTTCGATTTACATGCATAGTTTAATGTTTTGGGTTAATTGCAACAAGCTTGTCAATAAGATCTGGTTATAACCTTCCATGCCAAGTTATAAATGCAACTACAAAATTGAAATTCCATGGAAGGTCCAAATCTGCAGAATTTGTTGAAGGGAAAAGAAGAACCTATTCCGATTCCATTTTGAGGCGTTTTTATGCTGATGAAAATGTTCACCAACTTCTCTGCCAACAGTAAGTACAGCTTATACTTGTATCGGTTATCACCATTACTAAGAGCATGAAAGAGAAATAAGATGTATCTTTACCTTATCTTAAGTGAATAAGTAATTCCTTGAAATGGTGTGCAACTCTAGCCCATCGATCAACAAGGATTTAATGTACTATATCATAGAAGGACGGCTTGTTTTGCTACGACATGAAAATAAATATATTCAATCCATTTGAAAAGGAAGCTTTTAGGTCAAAATTGCTTTGAGAATGTAGCAGAAATGAAGTAGGAAGAAAGTTTTGATCCAATACATTGAATTAAACTAAAGGCTTAATGTTATGTGTGATTGAAAATTTGAAATAAACTGCAAATACTACGATCGGTATTAAATTTGATATGCGTCAAATGTAGGAAAGTGGAGCCATGTATGAGTATATAAGCCAAAAATCCAGTTATCGGAACATGTCAGAATGGAAAAAGAAATGAAACAATATATTCATGCAATTTATTATATGAGCCTTACTATACCTTGAAATAATTAAACACCAACCACCAATATCTACCCATCCTCTTGCAAGTTGCTGCTGCTTGTTTAATTCTAGACCCTACTCTTTTAAGTGCCATACAATTCAATATCATAAGAGATAAGGGTCATTTTGGCTATTAGAGTTTGATCAAATAGTATAAGTAGTACTTAATTTGAAACTTCAGTTAATTTGGTACTCAATCTAAAGTTTATATAGTCTAAGTAGTACCTAACCTAACACCGTTATATTTTCCATCCATTTATCATTAGGTGGCAGTATATAGGTGATGTGGCGCCACATATGATATCACACGTGTAATAAAATTAAAAATAAGTAAAATATAGAGATTGAAAAAAAACTCATAATTTTAAAATCAAGTTTCTTAATATAGTCCGACTTAAAGATCACAAGTACAAATTGTTGTAAATATTAGACAAAAAAATAAATTGGGCTAGATGTCAACAACCGCTAGATATATTTAATCAGTAGTCCATAAGAACTATGTGTAATTTCCTCATTCTTAAACGGTGTACCACTTATATTTGTCAACATTGGTATGAGAAAAATAATTTGGACCATCCTTTTATAAATTGACCTAAAGTTGATGTACTAATTACGATCAAAATACACCTATAAAAATTGATTAATTAGTAAAGAATATTATCATTAAGATTAGAATGAGAAAAAAGACTCTGAACATGATTTATTAGTTGAGACTCTCAACCAATAAATCATGGCCAATTAGATGATATCACATCAACTATTTCCTCAATAATTTTTTGGGCGCAGAGTATCTCGTTTGGA